>LGRX02027793.1:0-101937 GCA_001247695.2 Cymbomonas tetramitiformis | reverse complement strand
GCGCTCTGAGTATGTAGGGCTCCACCGGCCAGCACTTCGAGTGATGCGGGCTTTACTAGCCTACACAATGAATTGCCGGACATGACTTTAAAAGGCCCCGTTGTGCCCTGTGCTCGTCTGAGGGTAATGTATACCTTCATCTATACAAGCAAGTTGCAGATCTTGGCACGTTTTGCTTTTGCAGCCGTCGGGAATGCGAATGTTACTACAATCATTATCAGCGTTAACTGGCAGTAGGTCCCAGCCCTTCCCTAATTTCCACCCGGATGAATTCCGCATTTTTCTTACCGTTCTAGTAGATACGTATGATACGTATTATTTTTTTCATGCAGATGCATTGACGCCGCCTGAGGCCCTCGTATCAGAAGCGGGGGAAGTCCGTACGCATTTCTCTGGGAATTCATTATTTGTCTGCGCGTAAACTGCACTCTTATTTGCCTACTCTTCACGCACTTTAATAACCCTCTTTTCAAAGGTCTTTGAATAAATCAGAACACAGTAGGCCCGCCGCCGCCGTTGATTTCCTGTGTTGATTGATTATTGCAGCTTCTCAAAACAAGGGGCGTGCACATTGTGAGCTTTTGAGGCGCTTCTTGATTGCTGTTGTCATTGTTCAGATTATATCATTCACATGTTTCAACATACCCTCTCAACATATCGCGCGCACTACACATTGCCGGAGAGTGTATGGACGGCTGGTGCGAAGTGGATGGTGGAGAACAAGGCCCCCTATTTTATATCCTCGACGGAGGAGCTCTATTGCTGGAAAGGCTGTCACTGACCAATTTCTTCAATACGGTAGGTTGAGTGGTGTTGAGTAAATCCACCTATTGTAGTTTTAAGGTTATCGTTGGGATAACGAGATGATTTAGCAATATGGCGATGCAGTTTTCAGATAGGTGCAACCGCAATAGTGGATTGCATGCCAACACCCCAGACTGCCATCACGGCTCTCACGCATGATTTTGCGTGATGCAGAAGGGCAGCGTGATTATGAGCCTGGGCGCCCTCGTCATCAACGCATGCAACATGTCAAGGAACCATGCCAGCGTGCGTGTCCCGACCTTTCTTGCGCCCGGGACACTCTGGAGGACACGAATCGTAACAAGGGTTGTGAGCCTGTTTAGGGTACCAACAGATCACACACACGGCAGAGGCCACTAGCTATTTCTCTTTTGCTCCAATCCTCATTTTCCAAAGGCAGGCACTGCAATGCAATTCACTAAAAAGTTTCTAATGCAATTGCTTTTTAAAATGCTTTCTAAAATCAGAGTTTTGATGAATGTCCCAATAGGAAAACAGAGTCTCCGGGTCGGGAGCAGTGGGAAGAGCAAAAGGAACAAAGCTGAACAGTCGTGTCGGTTTGTGGCTACTTGTACTCTTGTTCAGTGTCACCGACCTACATACATCATCCAAATTCCGTTGCACTGCCAATTATGTTCAGCAAGTCCTCCTGCTGCGACGTTATCAAGTCAGGGGAGGGAAAGTCCTTCTTGAGATCATGCTTCTCCGGAACGGGTGGGAAATCTCTTGAGCTCGATTTTCTCCTCGTCCTTTTTAGGAATTACAGTGAAAACAAAAACATCTGACTTGATGATGAGAAAATGCTAGCAGCCAGTTGAAAACGGGTAACGTTGTTCCTGTGTTATCATAAGATCTCCCGTCGCCATCAATTGCTCGGCTTATACAACCTAGTGGTTAAGTCACAACCTATTACAACCCAATGGTTAATGGCTACTACTCGGTGGTACGTGTCATATTACTTTGAGCGTCTAAAGTATTATGGCAAGTACTTTCACGCCACATTTTTAAGTGTCTTCTTGTGCTCCAGGGACATTATCAATCAAAAGGTATTGTCTTTAGGACCCAAACTAGGTTGGCTACACTCACGGCACTATTCTCTAGAATAAATGACATAGAATATAGGGCTAGTGCCTCATTGGTCAGTAGACCAAGTGTAGCCTTCCCACGTGATGCGTATTGCCGTGGAGGTAACATTTTTTGTTACATTCCATTGTTGTGTCGTTGCTAAAAAGAAAAGGAAAAAAGGGGAAAAAATACGCCCTTTAGGGATATGAACGCATTGGTTTGTCCGGCCCTGTTCTGCGTCGGCCCCGGCATCTGCGGGGGTTTCCGTTGATCATGGGCTATGTTGGGTGGTTTTCCTTTGTTCCGTTCTCAGTTTTCGGTATAATTGGTACATGCTGTTGGCATATGTCACCGTGAGGTCGTGTATTTTTCTGAGAGCCTTCGTCACCTCCATTTTGTTTAGGCCTAACTGCTCCAGTATTTGCCTGTTGTGTTTGTATACAGTGCCCGTTCTCCCAAACACCAGTATATGGAGCTTGGTTTTGAACCCATGTCCCTCGAGCAGCCTTTTTAGGGGTGAGTATTTGGTATGTTTCTCCAGGAGCTTGCTTCCCCATTTCTCGTCCTCCGTGTGTGCTATCTCTATGAGGTGGAGGGTGGTTACCCTTTTCGGGGCATCTTTCTGGGTCAGTTCTTCCCCATCCCTCATTCCTTCCGTTTCCTCTATGAGGACCGACATAGCTGGGAATTGTGTTTATTCCATCTCTGGGTCCTGGGTGGTCCTTGCAGTCCGTTCTGCACTGTCCTCTTGTAAGAATGTAGTCCGGTATGACTCTTGGTTGTGTTTCTTCTTCATGCTTCTTGCCTGTGTACACGTGAATGCGGCATCCCCCTTTGCGGTATTCTATTAACACTTGTTCTATCAGTTTGGCCGTCTGCTCTGCTCGTAGTAATGCCTTGCACTCTTTTGTGCCTGCATCCTCCTAGGGCGTGTCCTCCCTTCATGAGGAAGCCCTTGGCATATTCCGTTTGAGGTTGTCTACACCCTTCGAGCGGGCATCTACCTTCGTCATTTTCCCGTTGTTTTTTGGCCTGTTCATAATCCTGGGCTGGTAGAACCCCCATTCTGCATTTGAGTATGGTTTTCCTTTCTGCGAAAGTTCCCCTCTTCCAGAATTCGCTGGACAGTTTGTGCAGTGGCTCGTCTCTCTTGAGGTGCTGTAGGCCGGCATTAATCCACCCTTCTGTTAACCTTGTGGGGGTTGGGGCCGGTCCTTTCCTTTTTTCTGCGGCTTTTTTGCTTTTGTCAATCCTGTCGCCCACCTGTCGGGTCGTGCCTTTTGCTCTTCCTGGTTCTTTTGCTCCGTATCCCGGGTTGCGTCACTTGGCATGGTTTGCCTCGTCTCGACCTCTGCTTGTTGCTCCCACATCTGCTCAAGCATTTCTGTCTCTTCCTTGCTTTGCTGGTCTCGGATTTGCGACTGTGGTTGCATCATTTGTCTGAGGAGGTGTTCCTCTTCCGGTCGCAATTTGCTGTTGGTTAGGGCGCCCGTCTGCCATGTTTATTTCCTCCTCCCCCGCTTGTTCCTCAATTTGGCGGGTTCTAGGTGACGGTTAACACCTTAAGGGCGAATTGCTATACTGCTCATACTGATCCTGTTTTCTAGGAACTTATTTTCACGTTTTCGGCAATAACTCAAGTTCTAGACATCCATTTGCCACGATTCTTCGCATATCTTATATTGCGGAACTAGGTGGATGATATGACACTTCATTATCGCTCGCATTGTATGTGCACACATGAATGTATGTGACCCATCATCACCATACTTAAGGAAATTCTGTTGAACAGCTGTTGGGGGCATTTTTGGGCATGCGCCATGAACATGCCACCACTATTGACTTGATGTTATGAGTGGGCGATGACGTATCATGGTGTATACCAATGGGGGAAAATACCATATCCTTGATTTGAAGCCTTTAGAGCACTCTCCATAGAGTACGCTTTTGTCACCTGGCAGCAGAACACCCCTGCACTTTCCACAAAGTCCTCCACTCGATAAACCGAGTTTGATGGGCATTGAAGGGTTGAGGGACCTCGCCCAAGTCCCCAATATGGACACTAATACTTCATAAATATCCAATTGTTGACTACCGTGGTAGTTATGGATGTTTCCGCCCTCATACTGATCCCATACTGCTAAAAACGAATTCGCCCTTACGGTGTTAACGGTGTTTCCTGTTGTCAACCGTGTTCCGGGTGGTGGGTTTCCCCTGCAGGCTTGCTAGTTTCGCCTTGAGCTTGGGGTTTTACTGTTCATGTTGCGTTCTTATCATTTGTGTTATGCACCTTTGTACTGCATTTTTGCCTATTAGCGTTGGTTTGCTTTCATTTCCATTTGCTTTTATCGTGGGCATGACCTGCAGTGTGTCCTGGTTGTCCCAGGCCTGTGTGCATTGTCCCTGTGTGCAGGCTTCCTTTGCCTCCTGGTCTGCTTTTTCGTCGCCTTTTATACCTGTATGTGCTTTCTATCTTTAGTATATTGACTTTGACTCCTTTTGCAACCAGCGCTTCTATATTTACCATTGTCGCATATAGTATGTCCCGTCGTTGGCGGTGTTCCATATGGTGAGGGTGTGTTCTCATGTTCTCCAGCTACCTGGAGTTGAGGCTATCTGTGCATAATGTGAGGGTGCGTTCCGGGTGTGGGGCCGGGAGGAGTATTGCCATTAGTTCAGCCTTGTTGACTAGTTGGTCTTCCCCCTCCCATCTTTATATATATATAGCTTTCTTCTTTGCCTGCCCCTCGTCTGCGGTCCCATATGGCTTCCCCAGTGGCCCATTGCTTGGTGCCGTCTTCCATCTCAACCTCCCATTTGCATCCGTCTGTATAGAGGTATTCCATTGGGTTGTGGGCCCTTTCCGGTTCCAGGTATTCTGTCTGTGGCTGAATATCCTCTGGGGGTGCGTCCCTGGGAACTGGTGTCCTGTCCCTTATTAGTTCCCACCATCTTCCATGGCTGCCCGGTTCGTGCTCTGGCCAGAAGTGGGTGGGGTGGCGTATGTAGTTTCTTGCGCCCACTCTGTCCCATACATTCTGGGCTTGCTCCTGTCGTTGCTGTCTCGTCCATGTGGTGTTGGCTTGCATTGTTTCCACTATCGTGGGCCTGTGAATGTCCCATTTGCTCCCTCTATTTCCTGGGGCGAATTCCCACTTGGTTTCGCCTTCTTTTGCGTGCGGGTGTGTGTCATAGCTCCAGCACATGTCTATGGCTCCCTGTATTTTTGCGCATTGGCTGCAAGGGTCTTCTCGTATCTTGTAGGGTTTCGTACATTGTGTGCATATTTGTTTTGTGTGTGGGTTCACCATGTCCTCCAATGTCAGCTCTGGTAGTTCGTATTTTTGCCACGGTCTGGTATCTACGGTGCAGTCCAGTTCGGTTGACTGGGGTGGTATCGTTACGGTTTGGTCATGGGCGTACGCCGACCTGGCTATCTGCTCGGTTATGTTCACCTCCCTCACTTTGCTTTGCGGGCATGCGGTGCGGGCTGCCTTTAAATACCTCGCTTGCAATCGTTTTAGTATCGTTACTGTCAGCGTGCCTATGTACTTGCCATATTTGTGGTAGCAGCGGGCGGAGTCTCCTTCAATCCTTATTTGTGAGTAGCGGGCTTCTTTATTTTGTATGTGTCGTTCTAGGTTTGTCAGCCGCGCATCTAGAGTGAGGTTTTGTGCATGGAGGGTTGGCCATGTTGGCCTTCCATGGGGTCGTCATGACAATATCTCCCTCAGCGCTTCGGGGTGTGTGGCTTGGTTTAGGCCCTGTTGGTGTTTGGCCAGAAGGGTTTTGAATGTTTATCTTGTTTGTCGCCTTCTTTTCGCCATTCGCAGGTATTCCGAAATGGTGACGCTAGTGCTCCATGTGTGGTCTTGGCTACCATCAGTCATTTCCCATGTCGTTCTGTATTGTGTTATCTGTGAGTTTGGGTCCGTGAGGTTGACAAGCGATGTTGTTGTTGTTGTTATTGCCGTTGGTCGGTGGGGCGTGCTCCCACATGCCATGTTTGTTTCCAGTTCTTGTTCTCGAGGGTCGATTTCGTAGGCCCACCTGTGGTTGACAGGTGGTAGTTGTTCATGGGTGCGTCTGTGGTCCCAGTCTTCCTCTTCCCAGGTTCTCTCTTAATCTGGTGAGGGGGTGTAGTGAAAGGCGTTGTGCTATTTCTTCAGGTGTTAGTCCCAATGCCTCCCACGCATTTTTTTGCTCTTCCAGCTCTTCTCCACTTAGCCCCCCCAGTGTAGTTTTGTGGGCTGTTTGTGGGCCCTTGGTGGCATAAGTTTCTGTATCTTTCTTTTAGTTTCCTGTTGGGAAGCTTGTCGTAGAAGCCCCCTCGATTCTGAAGGCTGCACTCACGAAATAATTCTCCTAGATTGTCCTATATAATCCTATATATTAGGATAATACAGGAACATATAGGAGCATATACACAAATATAGGATGTATATCTAGGCGAATATAGGAGAATGCAGGAGTTTCAGTTCTAGGAAAATATAGGAAAATATAGGAAAATACAGGATGCCGTCTAGGAAAATATAGGACCATATAGGATGATTTTGTGGCCTACATCGAGTCTCTCGGTTTGGCAATTGAGCTTCTCACCTCACTCCATCTTGGAGATAATCAACTATCGATCAACCTACAATGTAATACACAACTGTTCAGGATGTTGTAGGAAAATAACGGATCATACAGGGAAATAAAGTATAATACAGGAAAATAAAGGATGATACAAGAAAATATAGGATAATACAGGTAACAAGACTTACGGTGGGATACATGACTATGCAGGATAATACAGGATAGTGCAGGAAAATAAAGGATAATATAGGATGCTTCAGTATCCTGCATCATACTGTAGTGTCCTGTATTATCCCGAAGGATACAGGATATTGCAGGAAGATACAAGATATTGCGTGGAAGATATAGGATATTGCAGGAAGATACATGATATTGCAGGAAGATACAGGATATTGCAGGATGATACAGGATATTGCAAAAAGATGAATGATATTGCAGGAAGATACAGGGTATTGCAGGAAGATACAGGATATTGCAGGAAGATACAAGATACAGTATCTTTATAAACTGTTACATATATGATTGTACGATGTCTAGCAGCTAACAGTTTTCATTTCTGATATGACGGCAGTGCGGGATTGCTCTAAGGTGTCCTTCGTCCGGCATAAACAGCACTGCTATCTTCCCTAATATATGAGTGAGAGGTACACATTTGTACTCTAGTTCAGGCTCAACGTCCAAGGTGGCAACCTCAAAGCGATCAACACCGATCAAGGGAAAGGTTCTTAAGACTGCCACACGTTCAACGTGTCCTCGGATCGTAAACTGCAGCAGTTCGATGACTTCACCGTAGATCTTCTGACCTCGGAGAACAACGTTGCAATCCTTGGTAACTTCGTTGCACGCGGCTTGTGTACGAATGGTTGGCCCAGCGAGTATGGCCTTTTTGTACCTCCTGACGGCGATGTTCTGTAGAGGGAAGCCGAGGTTGCTGAGGAACGTTTTGATGCAAGAGAACGAGGAAGGAGACAGCATCGACGAGGAGGACATGAAGGGAAACTCCTCATCGTCCACCGCCCCAGTGAGAAGAAAGTACATTTCGGCGAAGTCGATGTCCGGCTTGTTCGAAGGATACCACTCTCCAGGAGGCTCGATACCGTTGTCTCGCAAGAGTTGCTCTTTCTCCCCAATAGCATCACCCACGAGGTTGTTCCTAGCCACTTGGCGCTCAGGCTCTGATGTGACCTTGTGCAAGATGGCTGAGCCGAGGCATCCGAGTTTGGTCTCAACCTTCAGCTCCTTCCTGACTGCCACAGGGCCTCCAGATATCTCGCTGTCAACAAGATGGCAAGCGGCCGAATGCAAGTTGCTCGTAAGTTGCGACAAAACACCGAACTTCTCGAAGAGAACAGCTACAGTCTCTAATGAGTTTTTAGCACGAATCTGACTTTCCTCGAAAGTTAAACCAGGATGACAATCGAACCATAAGTGTAAGGTAGCCTGACGAAGATGAAACAGGATTTCCAAAAGAAAAGGTTGAGGCACAAAGTCTTGCACGCCGATCAAAGGCATATATTCACAGATGTAATGCGCAGAGTCGTCGTAGGTCCACTGACCACGCGCCGACGTTATGCGTTTCGGCGGGCGTGAAGTTTCCGAGGATATAACAAGGTTTTTTATCCTGTTCTCGATCTCTCGGTGAAAACGGGTGGCAATAAACAAAGGCGTACGGCTTGCCCACTCTCTGTCTGATGGACCCCCAGGAAATAAAAGATGCAGGAAGCCGTCGATCACTCCGTGGCAAAGTAGGTGAGCAACGGGGTAGTTTATGGAACGTACGATGTCAAACCACGGGGCCGCTGCAACCAGAGGATTCAAAGATTTCACGTGGTTGTTGACGTGAGGGTTGTGGGTCTGGAACCGAAGGGTCTCGTTCGTGAATCGTTCAGCCTCGAACGCCAACACAGAGCGTTCCGAATGTATTTCCAAAGCCCCGGCTGCTCCTTCACCTTTACACGGTCTCGTTCTTCTTGGGTGGTCTGGGCGCACGGCTCGCAATATCCAGGAAACCGCAGTCCCTTGCCAGCGTTGTTACCTACAAATTTGCAGTTGAAGCAAAAACGGTAGTCAGAGTGCGTCTTGAACCCCATCATTTTAGCCCTAGCAGGCTCATCTGCATCCAAATAGGTCCAAAAAGCCTTGACAGGAGCCAGGTCAATCGCCGTTTTATGCCCAACCTCTGCCATCTGTTTAACCTCTCTCGCCAAGTGAATAAGGTGGCCATCCATGTTGGCAGGAATTTTCGGTCCAGCTATTATCTGTACGAGTCTAGAGTATTTCGTTTGACTCATCAGGTATTCAGGTATATCTGTGGGATGATAGAGTATCAACCCGTGAGACCACGACTTTTTGTCAAAAGTTTCCTCAAAATCCATGCCAATGTTGTAAGTGCGACACTCACATGGATTGTACAGGTCTGAGTTGAAAAGCCGCTTGACATATTCCGCGATAGACTTGATTACCGGTGAAAGCCATAGAGAAGGTTTGACATATGCATTTGCAGGCTGCTTTTTACGGTCGAGAGAAAAATAACTCTTTTCATACGACTTGATTGCTGCCAGGCCATCTTGCACCCTCGCCAAGCCGAAATACATGCCCCAAGAAGTTGGACGAACCTGTCGTCCGTCGTCCCGTCTGTAACTCGGCTTTGGTCGTCGGTAAATTTCGCCTCAGTTCGCTTAGGTCGCTAAGGTCGCTTCAGTTTAACGAGGTAATCAAGTCTATCGCGGAATATGTCAAGCGGCTTTTCAATTCAGACCTGTACAATCCATGTGAGTGTCGCACTTACAACATTGGCATGGATTTTGAGGAAACTTTTGACAAAAAGTCGTGGTCTCACGGTTTGATACTCTATCATCCCACAGATATACCTGAATACCTGATGAGTCAAACGAAATACTCTAGACTCGTACAGATAATAGCTGGACCGAAAATTCCTGCCAACATGGATGGCCACCTTATTCACTTGGCGAGAGAGGTTAAACAGATGGCAGAGGTTGGGCATAAAACGGCGATTGACCTGGCTCCTGTCAAGGCTTTTTGGACCTATTTGGATGCAGATGAGCCTGCTAGGGCTAAAATGATGGGGTTCAAGACGCACTCTGACTACCGTTTTTGCTTCAACTGCAAATTTGTAGGTAACAACGCTGGCAAGGGACTGCGGTTTCCTGGATATTGCGAGCCGTGCGCCCAGACCACCCAAGAAGAACGAGACCGTGTAAAGGTGAAGGAGCAGCCGGGGCTTTGGAAATACAAGTCGGAACGCTCTGTGTTGGCGTTCGAGGCTGAACGATTCACGAACGAGACCCTTCGGTTCCAGACCCACAACCCTCACGTCAACAACCACGTGAAATCTTTGAATCCTCTGGTTGCAGCGGCCCCGTGGTTTGACATCGTACGTTCCATAAACTACCCCGTTGCTCACCTACTTTGCCACGGAGTGATCGACGGCTTCCTGCATCTTTTATTTCCTGGGGGTCCATCAGACAGAGAGTGGGCAAGCCGTACGCCTTTGTTTATTGCCACCCGTTTTCACCGAGAGATCGAGAACATGATAAAAAACCTTGTTATATCCTCGGAAACTTCACGCCCGCCGAAACGCATAACGTCGGCGCGTGGTCAGTGGACCTACGACGACTCTGCGCATTACATCTGTGAATATATGCCTTTGATCGGCGTGCAAGACTTTGTGCCTCAACCTTTTCTTTTGGAAATCCTGTTTCATCTTCGTCAGGCTACCTTACACTCATGGTTCGATTGTCATCCTGGTTTAACTTTCGAGGAAAGTCAGATTCGTGCTAAAAACTCATTAGAGACTGTAGCTGTTCTCTTCGAGAAGTTCGGTGTTTTGTCGCAACTTACGAGCAACTTGCATTCGGCCGCTTGCCATCTTGTTGACAGCGAGATATCTGGGGGCCCTGTAGCAGTCAGGAAGGAGCTGAAGGTTGAGACCAAACTCAGATGCCTCGGCTCAGCCATCTTGCACAAGGTCACATCAGAGCCTGAGCGCCAAGTGGCTAGGAACAACCTCGTGGGTGATGCTATTGGGGAGAAAGAGCAACTCTTGCGAGACAACGGTATCGAGCCTCCTGGAGAGTGGTATCCTTCGAACAAGCCGGACATCGACTTCGCCGAAATGAACTTTCTTCTCATTGGGGCGGTGGACGATGAGGAGTTTCCCTTCATGTCCTCCTCGTCGATGCTGTCTCCTTCCTCGTTCTCTTGCATCAAAACGTTCCTCAGCAACCTCGGCTTCCCTCTACAGAACATCGCCGTCAGGAGGTACAAAAAGGCCATACTCGCTGGGCCAACCATTCGTACACAAGCCGCGTGCAACGAAGTTACCAAGGATTGCAACGTTGTTCTCCGAGGTCAGAAGATCTACGGTGAAGTCATCGAACTGCTGCAGTTTACGATCCGAGGACACGTTGAACGTGTGGCAGTCTTAAGA
The DNA here is from genome assembly GCA_001247695.2 of Cymbomonas tetramitiformis. Taxonomy (NCBI): domain Eukaryota; kingdom Viridiplantae; phylum Chlorophyta; class Pyramimonadophyceae; order Pyramimonadales; family Pyramimonadaceae; genus Cymbomonas; species Cymbomonas tetramitiformis. Next base: position 91,040 of record LGRX02027793.1, on the reverse strand, counting down.
ACTTGATCGGTGTTGATCGCTTTGAGGTTGCCACCTTGGACGTTGAGCCTGAACTAGAGTACAAATGTGTACCTCTCACTCATATATTAGGGAAGATAGCAGTGCTGTTTATGCCGGACGAAGGACACCTTAGAGCAATCCTGCACTGCCGTCATATCAGAAATGAAAACTATTAGCTGCTAGACATCGCACAGTCATATATGTAACAGTTTATAAAGATACTGTATCTTGTATCTTCCTGCAATATCCTGTATCCTTCGGGATAATACAGGACACTACAGTATGATGCAGGATACTGAAGCATCCTATATTATCCTTTATTTTCCTGCACTATCCTGGATTATCCTGCATAGTCATGTATCCCACCGTAAGTCTTGTTACCTGTGTTATCCTATATTTTCTTGTATCATCCTTTATTTTCCTGTATTATACTTTATTTTTCTGTATGATCCTTTATTTTCCTACAACATCATGAACAGTTGTGTATTACACTGTAGGTTGATCGATAGTTGATTATCTCCAAGATGGAGTGAGGTGAGAAGCTCAATCGCCAAGCCGAGAGACTCGATGTAGGCCACAAAATCATCCTATATGGTCCTATATTTTCCTAGACGGCATCCTATATTTTCCTATATTTTCCTATATTTTACTAGAACTGAAACTCCTGCATTCTCCTATATTCGCCTAGATATACATCCTATATTTGCCTATATGCTCCTATATGTTCCTGTATTATCCTAATATATAGGATTATATAGGACAATCTAGGAGAATTATTTCGTGAGTGGTGTTGGGGAGGTAATTTCGTGTGTAAAATGGTTGCTGTACGGAAGTTGCATATCTTGCGGGCGCGTGAGACATGCGAATGATACGGGGAAGTTATTGGACGTGGTGAGAAGTATTAAGAGGTCATCCCTAGGCGATGCGAAGCGAGATTTCACATCGGGTCATATTCACGGGGTGCTGGGGAGGTAATTTCGTGTGTAAAATGGCTGCCGTACGGAAATTGCATATCTTGCGGGCGCGTGAGACATGCGAATGATACGGGGAAGTTATTACACGTTGTGAGAAGTATTAAGAGGTCATCCGTAGGCAATGAGAAGCGAAATTTCACATCGGGACATATTCACGGGGTGCTGGGGAGCCAATTTCGTCTGTAAAATGGCTGCAAAGCACAAATTGCATATCTTGCGGGCGCGTGAGATATGCAAATGATACGGGGAAGTTATTACACGTTATGAGAAGTATTAAGAGGTCATCCGCAGGCAATGAGAAGCGAAATTTCACATCGGGACATATTCACGGGGTGCTGGGGAGGTAATTTCGTGTGTAAAATGGCTGCCGTACGGAAGTTGCATATCTTGCGGGCGCGTGAGACATGCGAATGATACGGGGAAGTTATTGGACGTGGTGAGAAGTATTAAGAGGTCATCCCTAGGCGATGCGAAGCGAGATTTCACATCGGGTCATATTCACGGGGTGCTGGGGAGGTAATTTTGTGTGTAAAATGGCTGCCGTACGGAAGTTGCATATCTTGCGGGCGCGTGAGACATGCGAATGATACGGGGAAGTTATTGGACGTGGTGAGAAGTATTAAGAGGTCATCCCTAGGCAATGCTAAGCGGATTTCACATCGGATCATATTCATGGGGTGCTAAGGAGGTAATTTCGTGTGTAAAATGGCTGCCGTACGGAAGTTGCATATCTTGCGGGCGCGTGAGACATGCGAATGATACGGGGAAGTTATTGGACGTGGTGAGAAGTATTAAGAGGTCATGCCTAGGCAATGCGAAGCGATATTTCACATCGGGTCATATTCACGGGGTGCTGGGGAGGTAATTTCGTGTGTAAAATGGCTGCCGTACGGAAATTGCATATCTTGCGGGCGCGTGAGACATGCGAATGATACGGGGAAGTTATCGGACGTGGTGAGAAGTATTAAGAGGTCATCCCTAGGCAATGCAAAGCGAAATTTTCACATCGGGTCATATTCACGGGGTGCTGGGGAGGTAATTTCGTGTGTAAAATGGCTGCCGTACGGAAATTGCATATCTTGCGGGCGCGTGAGACATGCGAATGATACGGGGAAGTTATCGGACGTGGTGAGAAGTATTAAGAGGTCATCCCTAGGCAATGCAAAGCGAAATTTCACATCGGGTCATATTCACGGGGTGCTGGGGAGGTAATTTCGTGTGTAAAATGGCTGCCGTACGGAATTTGCATATCCTGCGGGCGCGGTAGCAGTAATGTGATAGTATTGTGATAGTACGGTGGCGCCGGGCAGTAGCCATTAAATCACAACCTACTCTACTGATTACCAAAGGAACATGTGAAAGGAAATTTCTAATCCGATTGCAGTGTGCCTCACAGAGTATCGTAGGTACCCGTGAAGTTCCTGTTTGCAAGAGCAAAAGGAAAGAGGTGAATAGGCATGCCGGTTCGTGGCTACTTGCACATCCTGTTTGGTGTCACGACCTACATGTGTCTTAGGCTCTACTGCAGCAAAAGTCACGCATTTTGAAAGTCTAAACCCACTCAAATTCTGTTGATTTAAACAAAAATTCCTCTTTGTTCCAATTTAAACCGACCTTATCATCTCGGTCCAGGTTACCAACAAATTAATCAAAATCCATTTTGATTTATTGTTCCGTTATTCACGATCTCTCTCACTTGTCATGTAGCCGCGTTTGTCTGTATGGTCTTTATTACCAATCAACGGTTTACCATAGGAAGCGTGTAAGCACGTGCTAAGCAGCTGTAAGCAGAAGCAAGTGCTAAGCAGCTGTAGCGAGTCTCTCTAGGCATTGCTTCCTCCGGCTACCTTTAGCTTTGCTGCAGTAGAAGTCCTATCCTCACCACCACCTATGCCCCCACACTATTCTCCAACCATTAAGCACCAATCTACTAAAAGGGACGGTGGGAAAAGAGCAATTGCACGGGAGGACTTAGAAGTGACAAAACTGGTTGGAATAGGTATCAACGTGCTTTATCCACCAACAATTCAGCGAAATCGTTCATCGTAATTCCGGGAACTCATTGATCGGAATCATATACGGATCGATAAGTAACCCAACTTGTGCACCTGCATCTCGACCATTAGGTCGAGATTATGCTACAGATCGGAGAATGGGCTTCTTAAGCCTAGCCGGTCTGCATTAGGGCTAGTTGGTGAAACACTAATGGTCGAAGGCCCTAAATCGCTCCCCCCGTGTCTCTGGCATCTCACCTAGGGGAGGCGGGGCGGGGGGATGCTGTACAAATGCGTTCCCTTGAATGACCGAAGTTATACTCCTACTAATTTTACGATTTGTTGATCCATGTTGTTGCTTGTAGTAAGGCCGCCTTAATCTTTGCTCATCATCCACAATCCTACTGGCGAATATTAGGGACAACCAATCTGCATTTTAAGTTGGGGCAGACGGGCTGATGGCGCCACAAGTGTAATCATGAAAACCTTGCTGATGTGCGCAGGATAGCGGTGGGGTGCTGCACGCCAACGGTGGCAGCGTGACAATAACCAACAGCAGTATGACGCATAACAACGCTGCGATGGTAGTGCGCCATATGCCCCCTATTATGAGAATTTGGCCGTGGATTTACAAGATGCTGCATGGCCGGTCTTGACGTGTAACCAAAGAGATTTCTTTCATTGATCGTTTACTATATGCAATTTGATATGCCAAGCTATAACTCCTAATAATATAAATGATAACCATATATGATCGGCAAACTTCTTGTGCTTGCCTTCGAGCCATACGCACTGCTTGATTCGTGATTGGCGAGCTTGTTGTTCTTGCCTTGATCTATATGCACTGCTTGATTCGTGATTGGCGAGCTTATTGTTCTCGTCCTAAGGCATACGCACTGCTCGATTCGTGATTGGCGAGCTTGTTGTTCTTGCTTGATCTATACGCACTGCTTGATTCGTGATTGGCGAGCTTGTCGTGCTTGCCTTCGAGCCATACGCACTGCTTGAATCGTGATTGGCGAGCTTGTTGTTCTTGCCTTCGAGCCATACCAATTGTTTCATTTGTGAATGGCGTGCTTGCTGTTCTTGCCTTGATCTATAATTATGCACTGCTTGATTCGTGATTGACGAGATTGTTGTTCTTGCCTTGATCTATACGCACTGCTTGATTCATGATTGGCGAGCTTATTGTTCTTGCCTTCGAGCCATACGCACTGCTTGATTCGTGATTGGCGAGCTTGTTGTTCTTGTCTTCGAGCCATACGCACTGCTCGATTCGTGATTGGTGAGCTTATTAATCTTGCCTTCGAGCCATACGCACTGCTTGATCCGTGATTGGCGTGCTTGATATTCTTGTCCTAAGCCATACGCACCGCTTGCATCGTGATTGGCGCGCTTGTTGTTCTTGCCTTGATCTCTACGCACTGCTCAATTCGTGATTGGTGAGCTTGTTGATCTTGCGTCGAGTGATACGCACTGCTTGATTCGTGATTGGCGCGCTTGATATTCTTGTCCTAAGCCATATGCACTGCTTGATTCGTGATTGGCGAGCTTGTTGTTCATGCCCTGAGCGCTGCGCACTGCTTGATTCGTGATTGGCGAGCTTGTTGTTCTTGTCTTGAGCCATACGCACTGCTTGATTCGTGATTTGCGAGCTTGTTGTGCTTGTTTTGAGCGCTGCGCACTTCTTGATTCGTGATTGGCGAGCTTGTTTTTCTTGCCTTGATCTATACGCACTGCTTGATTCGTGATTTGCGTGCTTGTTGTGCTTGTCTTGAGCGCTGCGCACTGCGTGATTCGTGTTTTGCGCGCTTGATATTCTTGTCCTAAGCCATATGCACTGCTTGATTCGTGATTGGCAAGCTTGTCGTGCTTGCCTTCGAGCCATACACACTGCTTGATTCGTGATTGGCGAGCTTGTTGTTCTTGTCTTGAGCGCTGCGCACTGCTTGATTCGTGATTGGCGAGCTTGTTGTTCTTGCTTTGATCTATACGCACTGCTTGATTCGTGATTGGCGAGCTTTTCCTGCTTGTCTTGAGCGCTGAGCACTGCTTGATTCGTGAATGGCGAGCTTGTTGTGCTTGCCTTCGAGCCATACGCACTGCTCGATTCGTGATTGGCGAGCTTGTTGTTCTTGCCTTCGAGCCATACGCACTGCTTGATTCATGATTGGCGAGCTTCTTGTTTTTGTCTTAAGCGCTGCGCACTGCTTGAATCGTGATTGCGAGCTTGTTGTTCTTGCCTTGATCTATACGCACTGCTTGAATCGTGATTGGCGAGCTTGTCGTGCTTGTCTTGAGCGCTGAGCACTGCTTGATTCGTGATTGGCGAGCTTGTCGTGCTTGTCTTGAGCGCTGAGCACTGCTTGATTCGTGATTGTCGAGCTTGTGTTGCTTCCCGAGTCATACGCACTGCTTGATTCGTGATTGGCGAGCTTGATATTCTTGTCTTCGAACCATGCGCACCACTTGATTCGTGATTGGCGAGCTTGTTGTTTTTGTCCTGAGTGATACGCACTGCTTGATTCGTGATTGGCGAGCTTGTTGCTCTTGCCTTCGAGCCAGACGCACTGCTTGAATCGTGATTGGCGAGCTTGTTTTTCTTGCCTTGATGTGGTGGGTGGTGCTTTGTGAAACTCGAGCTCGCTGGCGCACCAAGTTGAGTGCCTGTCGCGTGCAGCCGTGATGCTACTGAGCGGATGCGGAGGAGGGAATCGGTTGGTGGGCATGCATTTGGGTGCCAAGGCAGAGAGGTGCACTGATCACGTGCTGGGGCACGGGGATGGGGGTATGGTCTTGTAGCACGGAGGTGTGGCCTACATAGACTCTAGTGCCTATCTGTCCATCAGCGAATGCATCATGACCGGGAACACTGCTGCTGAGGTGGGTGGTGCTTTGTGAGGCTCGCGCCTGCTGGAGCGCCATGTTGAGTGGCCTTCACGTGCAGCCATCGTGCTAGTGCGCAGATGCGAAGGAGAGTATTAGTGGGCGGGCATGTGTAAGGGCGCCAATGCAGAGAGGCGTACTGATCACGTGCTGGGGCATGGGGTTGGTTGTATGGTGTCATAGGACGGAGGTGTGGCCTACATATACTCCAGTGGCGATGTGTCCATCAGCGAGAGCAACATGACCGGGAACACTGCAGCTGAGGTGGGTGGTGCTTTGTGAAGCTCGCGCTTGCTGGAGCGCCACGCTGGGTTCCTCATCGCGTGCAGCCATCGTGCTAATGAACAGATGCCAGGGAGAGTATTAGTGGGCGGGTATGTATGTGGGCGCCAAGGCAGAGAGGTGCACTGATCAATTGCTGGGGCACGGGGATGGGGATATGGTGTCATAGCATGGAGGTGTGGCCTACATATACTCCAGTGTCAATGTGTCCATCAGCGAATGCAACATGACCGGGAACACTGCAGCTGTGGTAGGTGGTGCGTTGTGAAGCTCGCGCTTGCTGGAGCGCCACACTGAGTGCCTTTCACGTGCAGCCATCGTGCTAGTGTGCAGATGCGAGGGAGAGTATTAGTGGGCGGACTTGCATGTGGGCGCCAATGTAGAGAGGCGCACTGATCACGTGCTGGGGCATGGGGATGGGGGTATGGTGTCACAGGACGGAGGTGTTGCCTACATATACTCCAGTGGCGATGTGTCCATCAGCGACTGCATCATGACCGGGAACAGTGCAGATGCGGTGGGTGGTGCTTTGTGAAGCTCGCGCTTGATGGAGCGCCACGGTTGGTGCCTCATCACGTGCAGCCATCGTGCTAATGAGCCGATGCGGAGGAGGGTATCGGTGGGTGGGCGTGTATATGTGGGCGCCAATACAGACAGGTGCACTGATCACGTGCTGGGGCACGGGGATTGGGGTATGGTGTTTTAGCATGGAGGTGTGGCCTACATATACTACAGTGGCGATGTGTCCATCAGCGAATGCAACATGACCGAGAACACTGCTGCTTTTTGGGTGGGTGGTGCTTTGTGAAGCTCGCGCGTGGTGAAGCACCATGTTGATTGGCCATCGCGTGTAGCCATGTTGCTAATGACCAGATGCGGAGGAGGGAATCGGTCGGTGCTGGGCATGTATGTGGGCGCCAAGGCAGAGAGGTGCACTGATCGCCTGCTGGGTAACGGGGATGGGGATTGGGTGATATAGCACGGAGGTGTGGCCTACATATGCTCCAGTGGTGATGTGTCCATCAGCGAATGCAACATGAACGGGAACACTGCTCCTGTATTGGTGGGTGGTGCTTTCCGAAGCCTGCTGGAGCGCCACGCTGAGTGTCCATCACGTGCAGCCATGATATTAGTGAGCTGATATGACGGAGGGTATTGGTCAGCAGACATGTATGTGGGCGCCAATGCAAAGAAGTGCACTGATCACCTGCTGGATTATGCGGGTGTGGTGTCTCAGCGCGGAGGTGTGGCCTACATATACAACAGTGGCAATGTGTCCATTAGCGAATGCAACATGACCGGAAACACTGCGGCTGAGGTGGGTGGTGCGTTATGAAGCTTGCGCATGCTTGAGCGCCACGTTGAGTGCCCATCACGTGCAGCCATTGTGCTAGTGAGCAGATGCGAGGGAGGGTATTAGTGGGCAGGCATGTGGGCGCCAATGTAGAGAGGCGCACTGATCACGTGTTGGGGCACGGGGATGGGAGTATGGTGTTATAGCATGGAGGTGTGGCCTACGTATACTCCAGTGGCGATGTGTCCATCAGCGAATGCAACATGACCGGGAACATTGCAGATGCGGTGGGTGGTGCTTTGTGAAGCTCGCGCCTGCTGGAGCGCCATGTGTTCCCAGAAACCATTTTGGCCTGTGTGTGGCCTGTGTTCCCCGATACCATTACGTAAAGTGTTCACCTTGTATCCATACAGTTCTAGAAGTACTTCCCAGGACGATAGATTTCCAGAGTCGGAGGTGGTGCTTAAAAGCACCATTTTTAACATTCACAATCAACATTCATCAACAACATTCACACAACAAACTGACAAGTACTTCTAGGGAGATGGTAGGCAACTAGGTTGCAGAAGAGTCAGCCCAACTTGCAGGGTCTTGCGAACACCTGCAAGTTCCCTACCCCAAGGGAGTGGTGGGTGTGGGGAAATTTTTGAAATTGGTAGACTCGGAGCCCGAAGTACTCGCAGAATGACGTGCTCTCGGCTGTCACAGCTATTTCAAAAAGCTGACAACAACCTTTCACATTCCACCCGAACCGAGCCGACACTCTGTGTCTGTCCGTCTACACTTGTGGCAACCTTGCCACAGTAGGAGGCCCTTGTGTGGAGCCGATCTGGATCTGTGACACTGTCATCCGGTCCAGACTACCGAAGAGTCTCCGACTCAACTAGAGAGCCTCTGACTCAAGACAGTCGACCAATCAGAAAGCAGGAAAGTCGTACTACATAATTCAAGTCTCCGACTCGAAATTCTGTCACTAAAAAATCCACAAAAAATTCACAACTCCTCGTCGAGCCTCGGGCTCATTTTTGTGGGTCGGAAACTACCTCCTCCGTACTTCCCAAATAATTGAGAAAATAAATTTTCTCAATTATTCACACAAGTACTTCCCAGGACGATAGATTTCCAGAGTCGGAGGTGGTGCTTAAAAGCACCATTTTTAACATTCACAATCAACATTTATCAACAACATTCACACAACAAACTGACAAGTACTTCTAGGGAGGTGGTGGGCAACTAGGTTGCAGAAGAGTCAGCCCAACTTGCAGGGTCTTGCGAACACCTGCAAGTTCCCTACCCAAACTGGCTGGGGCTTCAGCAACCCAACCTCCGGAGGGGCTTGCTGGCAGATCTTGTCACACCCCTCTCCACCTCTTTCATTCTGTCAGTCAGCCTCTTCGGTAGCTCCAGCCTCCTCGTCCGACTAAGCTGCTCATACCTCTGGTATGCATTGGAGACCCAGTCTCCTTGCAGCTTGATGAGGAGATGGTCCACCCCGAGGTTGAAAGCCACAGTGGCTCCCCCTCTCCTGAAACTGTGACCCGAGTACTTACTCGGGTCCAAGCCAATCCTCCGGATCAGCTTTTTCACCTCCGCTACAAACACACCATGTGTCATAGGCACAAACTTGCCCCTTGACTTCCACATGAAAGACGGGCTTTCCAGCTCTGCCAGCACTCTCTTAAAACAGTTCAGCACTGCCTTCCTGGGGCACAACAAGCCACCAGTTGCCTTCATGGCTACTACATGAGACCTCTCATGAAACTGAATTACCTTGGAGAATGTCAGTCTTACCCATACTGTCTCCTTCCTTACAACAAAATCTTTCCTCTGCAACACCCTTCTTACATTGAAGGAGTCTAGTTTCCCAAACACACACATTGTTTTTTCTCAACAAACACAACAAGGCAGTAAGCATGGCTGCCCACAATGTCACCATGTTACAGTCATCAAAATCCATTACAACATACATCTTCGCTAGCATGAACAATGTAATAGCAAGCTTCTGTTTAACTCGGTCGCCGAGCAGCCTCTTTAGTCCTCTCAGAGTCTGTGCTACTGTGTACCGATGGCTACCAGGCACCCAGCTCTCAGAGCATTCCAGGTGAAGCCTTCTAATACCAGCCGTGTAGGCCTTCAGTGTTGCAATTTTGCAAGTTTTAGACTGAAATACATAAAACAAAGCTAGGTCATCATCTGACACCGGAACTAGCGGTCCTTCTCCGAAGGTTAGCATAAATCTCACAAAGGCTCTCTGGCCTGAAGTAGGTGCCTTCCTCGTGTTCTCGGTGTCAGCCGCCTTCAGCACATCTCGCCACTTGGCTCTCAACCAAAGAGTAGGTTCTGCACACTCTGCAGCCCCTTACCTCCCGCCCCCAGTCAATTCACCTACCAATTCCCAGCCAGGCTGACCCTTTGGGAGGCTGAGCCGGGCACCTGACCAGCACCACTGGCCATCTTGTTGGGCCACAATCTTTCCTCCGACCTCGGACCCCATTGGGCGAGGTAAAGACATCTAACCCTTCAGGCACAAACTCTACTACCTCAAACAGCCCACAATCAATGGCCGGCACAACAATTTCCAACCAGAACTTCTCCGTAGGCCAGAAAGGCAAGACAAACACTGCTGAGGTTGTCCTCGGCGCTACCCTCTTCTCACTCAAAAAATGGGCCAGAATCTCAACCAGCAAAGAGAAAGGAGGGTTGCAATACACATTCAACCCCCTCCACTTGTTACCTAAACAAGAGTCCTCCTTGGACCACCAACGAAAACACCGGGAGTTCGCTCCCACTTCGTCACAACAAGCATCTACAGCGAAAGGTCCGAACACCCTGGCCTTCTCCCACAACCAATCTTTGACCATCCAGTCGTTCAGGTCCCTTGGTGCATCCCTCCGGGACCACTCTCTCAGCAACTCAAAAAACCTCCCCATTTTACTCCTACTCAGAGCATCCGCAAGGCCGTTGGCCTTAGAGGAAATTCTCTTGGTCACAATTCTCAGGTCGTGTTTCAGAGTCAACAACAGGATCTTCTTAAGCAACGGAATGAATGTTGCCTTGCCCCACAGGTTTTCCGTCATAAGCTGGGCAGCTTCATTGTCGCTCCACAACACAATCTTGCAACCCCGCAACAAATGGCCCCACAACTTCAAGGCCCAAAAGATTACAAACAGCTCCAGATAGTTGATATGACTGGAAGCTTCATCCCGGAACGGGCTGAACGGCAGCACCTTCCACTGTTTCACATCATCCCACTTCACAGAGAACCACCTTCCGCCGAAGAAACCACCCATTCCCCCGTCAACAGCCTCCTCGCCTGCAGCATCAACTGCAAAGAAATCCCGAACCACGGGCCTCTTGTTCAACACCATTGCATGACCGTTGTTGGTGTCCAACATCTTGGCCAACCACCTCAAGTCCTTACTCAGCCCCTCCGGAACCGAGTCAAACACCCTTCTCATTCTCCTGGCTCTGCCAAGGAAGTCATACCCAGACCTCAAGAACATCTTTGCACCATACACGACTCTGGCACAGAACATCAGCTGACCCACCAGCCTCTCAACTTCCTTCACCCCCACTTTCTGCAATCCGGCCACGTGCCGACACTCTGCGGCAACCCGCTGCACTCTACTTTCATCAATACTCATTGCCACAACACCGAGTCCCGACTGGTTGGACTGCAGGCGCACCCCAAGGAACACTATGTCCTGCCGAGGTGACTCCACCTTTTCCGGGGCAACCTCAAAACCCAGATACTTCACCAGCTCCAGCAACAAGTCGAACCCTTGCTGACACGCTTCCTCTGAATCTGCCACCAACAGAAAATCTTCAAGGTACACAACCACACCCGGAAAACCTCTACTCTGCAGCATCCTGGAAATCAGGACCGTCACGTCCGAGAACAATCCCGGAGCCGCCTTAATCCCGAACGGAAACCTAGTGTCCATCCTCACAACATCATCAAATTTGCTCACCAAGAACTGAAAGAATTCCGAAGCAACACCCACGTGCCGGTATGCACTTTTCAAGGCAATCTTGGCCATATAACTATATGGCTGCACCAAGGAAAAAGCCGCTTCAACAGTGGCAAACTTTTTACTTTCAATCACACAATTGTCGTTCACCGACAGCCCTACAGGCCTAGACAAATCGTGCACCAGTCTGTCTTTCAATTTACCTTCAACAACCGGGAAGACAATTCCAAGGGCGGAAATACCGGGAACACTCCCAGCATCTGTGCGCACCATCCTACCGGCGTCCTCCTCCTCTTGCAGCTTTCTCCACACCTTTTCTTGGTGCTCCGGCGGGACGTAGTTCTCCACTTCGAAGAACTCTGCCGGCTGCTCCTGTTACCACCGAAACCCGGTAGCCACCCCGCGGACTACCTCCTCCGCGCCCGGCAGGCCCCAAGCTGCTTGTGCCCATCTGTCAGCCCGCTCCGTGAGCGGTGATACCCGTGCGCCCACTGCCACCACATCTCGCTGGTACTGCAGCCAATCCGCCTCCGGCACGCCATAGAAAGCCAGAGACACTCTCACAGCCGTGAACATTGCCAGAAACTTCGCCGACCACTTCCTCACTTTCTTAGCCTTCGCCTCATCTCGAGCCATCACGGCCGTCAAACCAGGATTAAGCGGGGCTGCCTCCGGCAACTGCGCCCCGCCCTACTCAGCTAGTCACTTGCCCGGACAGGCGGACCCACCGTGGTCCGCGGACTTGCACTTACGACACGCGTGCACGAATCCACAGTCCTTCCCCCTTTACAGCCGCGAGCCGACTGGGAAAAGTCACACAGTCCGTCTCGCTTCTTGCCGCGCGTCTTGGAATCCCCGCGGGCTACCCTTCTTGCCTCCCCGGTCTTCCGTCAGGTGCTTCTGCGCTTCACCAAGGGAATCAGCGAACGAGTATTGAAACCGGAAAGCCAACGGAACCGAGTCCCACGTCGTCACACGACCCTGCGCAAAATCATCGCGCACTTGCACGTCGAAGTCATACACATCCGCCCAGGAATACTTTTCCGTCAGCATCAGAATCCAACCGATATACTTTCGAAACAGCGCACGCTCCTTCAAATCCGAGATCTTTTCCACCATTTCGAAGTTTTGTTCCAGGAATTGATCCTTGGACAGACGCGGAACCGCAACCGACTTCATCTCACCAGTCACAGGGTCAGCAACCAAAAAGAAAAAAAGAAAAAATGTGACATACTCCTACCGGAGACGTTATGTTAGGAGGTGCACAGCTGTCAAGCCTGCCCCTTTATTTCTACCTATCTACAGATGTCCCAGGCAGTTATCACTTGCAAAAGTTAAAACCCTCCCTGCAGCCCTGCCTCATAACGGGAGGCTGCAGTTCAGATGGCACGGGCGACAAGCGGTTAAAGATGCCCCCACTGTTAATTTGGCACCAGGCAAGCAAGTTTGTCCGATGCCAAGTGAGGCCGTCTACTAGTGGAGCTCCTAATGGGGTCTCCCAGTATGCGGCCCGGTGGGGGTGCATATCCTAGGATACATGCAATTCTAAAAGCACAAGTTGTGCTCCAACTAGAGCGAGATCTGCAGAGTGTAGATGTTGAGCAGATATTGTGGTCGAATGTAGATGCGCCAGTCTAATGACCACGCCGCTGCCGCCGCTGAAAACCCCCAGATGCGTCGTGGTGTGGGGGACGAAAAGCGGATGCCGGCTCTGTCGTGCCTGTCCCGCCAGGTTGCCAAACTCGTCGGCCGCTGACTCGCTCCCAGCAGGTCCTGCACATGCGCGCTGAGTGAAGGCGCGCCAGGGAAATGTAGCTGGCGGAGTTCCGGTTATCAGACGTGCTGGTCATAGACCTCCACGTCCAAGCCGTCCGCCTCATGCCAGGGGTCCTCGTACTCGAGGTCGGCGATGTCCTCGTCCTGCGAGTCCCCCTGCGCAGCTGCTTTCCCCTTTTTGCTCGTTCTCGGTGGGCTAGGCGGCACCGATGCCGGTTTACCACTACGTTTCTCACCAGGAGAAGGCGGTGTGCCAGACGGTGCACGCTGAACGATGTCCGAAAACGTTGAGTCCGAAACCGCTGCACCACAGAATGGCGCCGCGGTTTGCGCGAAGTCTCTGGACTTCACTGTTCCAGAGGCGTTGCCAAAGGTGAAAGATGCTCCTGGCACAACTGTTGGCAAAACGGAAGGAGTCGTGAAAAACCCCGTCGTCGCTGGCGGATCTCTCCGCTCAGCGCGCTCCTTCGCGTTCTGCCGCTGCGTGGTTCTCCTGAGGGTCCTGACGCTTGGCCCCTGCGATGAGGCGGTGCCACGCGTGGATGAAGAAGGCGGAAACGTCGATGAAGTCGCCAAGCCCGGTGCTGTCGTGCTAGCCCGCTCAAATGCGGGAAGGCACACCGTTGCCGCTGCTGCAACTGCTCGAGTCGCGTGCAGAGCCAGATGCGTTAGGCTCTGTTGCGGCGTAAGCGCGATGGACTCGTCGTCACCGATGTATTCTGGCAGGGCCGCCCCCTGCCTTCGTGCTAGCCTTTGTGCTCTCAGCGCAGCCTGAGCTGTGCTGATGAGTAACTCGAGGCTCATCTCCGCTGCTTCGTGCTGCGGACTCGTTGCCGGTCCGCAAGATGTCGGCTTTCGCCCCCCCATGTCGTGAGAGCCCGCTTTAACACAAAATTCTCGTGAATAATTTCAAAATTATCTTCCCTTTATCCATTATATCGCATGAAATTTTTCATAAAAATTTTGGGTGAGAGCGTTGCGCAGCCTTTTTTCCCCCAGCAACCACTTCCCTGCGCAACTTCGCGCTGGCCCGTTCACGCAAGGCAAAAACCGAATGGTTCATAGCCGCCAACTCGCGCTCCCAGCCACGCGTCAACTCGCCGTTTCAGTGCCTCATCCGTAGCCAGGTCATCCGGCGACGGCTCACCATCGCTGCGCTTCGCCTTCTTCAGTTTTCGCGGTTTCTCCGCGTCTTCTTCATCCTCCCCAAAGAGGTCTTCCTCCACCTGCTCCTCTTCATCAGCTTCTCCTTCGCTCTCTGCATCCCGACGGTCCTTCCCCGCTCCGCGCGAACCGGATAGCGACGCCTGCGGAATTTCTGGGACCTTAAAGCCCAGCTCATTCACCAGCACCTCCACGCACTGATCCGCAGCCTCCGTCACTGCTTCACAAAAAGCTGGTCCGCCTCTCCCCGGAGGCACCAACTTAGCAGGCGTCACCACTTCCGTGCCGTCCGCAGAGAATACCGCCGGCTCGAATTTGCCACCCGACAGCGCATACAGCCACATCTCCCCCGCACCTTGCAGCTTTGCCTCCTTCACCCACCTCAACACACGATCCAAAGCTGGCGCTGCTGCGTTGCACCTCTTTGTCGCTGCCACCCCTGCAGCCATCATCTTCGCGACCATACGTGTGTCCGAAAACGCGCACTTCACGTTCGCGTCCGCTCTAGCTCCGTTTTCCATCTTCTTAAGATAAAATATGAAAATTCCACGAGAACTTTTTGAAATTGGTAGACTTGGAGCCCGAAGTACTCGCAGAATGACGTGCTCTCGGCTGTCACAGCTATTTCAAAAAGCTGACAACAACCTTTCACATTCCACCCGAACCGAGCCGACACTCTGTGTCTGTCCGTCTACACTTGTGGCAACCTTGCCACAGTAGGAGGCCCTTGTGTGGAGCCGATCTGGATCTGTGACACTGTCATCCGGTCCAGACCACCGAAGAGTCTCCGTCTCAACTAGAGAGCCTCTGACTCAAGACAGTCGACCAATCAGAAAGCAGGAAAGTCGTACTACAGAATTCAAGTCTCCGACTCGAAATTCTGTCACTAAAAAATCCACAAAAAATTCACAACTCCTCGTCGAGCCTCGGGCTCATTTTTGTGGGTCGGAAACTACCTCCTCCGTACTTCCCGAATAATTGAGAAAATAAATTTTCTCAAATATTCACACTAGTTTTACCAGTGATGCATATTTTGTGTACTTTGTCTTTAGAGTCTCTTTAATGAGCAGATGCGGAGGAGGGTATCGGTCGGTGGTCATGTGTGTGGGTGCCAATGCAGAGAGGCGCACCTCTTCACTCACCTCTTGGGGCATGGGGATAAGGGTATGGTGCCACAGGACGGAGGTGTGGCCGCCATATACTACAGTGGCGATGTGTCCATCAGCGAATGCAACATGACTGGGAACACTGCAGCTGATGTGGGTGGTGCTGTGTGAACCTCGCGCTTGCTGGAGCACCACACTGAGTGCCCATCGCGTGTAGCCTTGATGCTAGTGAGCAGATGGTATCGGTTGGTGGGCATGTATGTGGGCGCTAATGCAAAGATGCGTACTGATCACGTGCTTGGGCACGGGGATGCTTGGGGTTGTGGTGTCACAGGCCGGAGGTGTTGCAAACATATACTCCAGCGGTGATGTGTCCATGAGTGAATGCAACATGACCGGGAATGCTGCAGCTGATGTGGGTGGTGCTTTGTGAAGCTCGTGCCTGCTGGAGCGCCACGCTGAGTGCCCATCATGTGTAGCCATGATGCTAATGAGCAAATGCAGAGGCGGGTATCGGTGGGGGGGCGTGTATGTGGGCGCAAACACAGAGAGGCGCATTGATGACCTGCTGGGTTACGGGGATGGGGGTATGGTGTTATAGGATGGAGGTGTTGCCTTCATATACAACAGTGGCAATGTGTCCATCAGCGAATGCAACATGATCGGGAACACAGCTGCGGTGGGTGGTGCTTTGTGAAGCTCGCGTCCGCTGGAGCGTCACGTTGAGTGCACATCGCGTGCAGCCATGATGCTAGTGAGCCGATGCGGAGGAGGGTATCGATGGGTGGGCATGTATGTGGACGCCAATGCAGAGAGGTGCACTGATCGCCTGCTGGGACACGGGAATGCTTGGGGGTATGGTGTCACAGGGCGGAGGTGTGGCCGACATAGACTCTAGTGGCGATGTGATCATCAGCGGATGTAACATGACGGGGAACACAGCACTTGGGAACACCACATTGGATGCGGTGGGTGGTGCTTAGTGTAGCTCGCGCTTGCTGGAGCGCCACGCTGAGTACACATCGCGTGTAGCCATGATGCTAGTGTGCAGATGCGAAGGCGAGGATTGGTTGACGGGCATGTATGTGGGCGCCAATGCAGAAAGGCACACCGATCACCTGGTGGGGCACGGGGATGGGGATGTGGTGCCACAGGCTCACGGAGGTGTGCTGCACATAGAGTCCTGTCGCTATGTGTCCATCAGCGAAAGCAACATGGCCGGGAACATTGCTGTGGGTGAGAACATTGCGGTGGGTGGTACTTTGTGAAGCTCGCGACTGCTCTTATTTGTCTTGGGCAATTAATCATAACAGGAACGAGACAGCAGGATGTGGAGAGCATTTTTATTAAGACTCGATATGTTACTGGCAGCTAGCTGGGGTCCCCCCTTTAGAGTCGTTGCTCTAGCTACTGATGACAATGCAAGGTAGGTCTACGTCTGAGTCTTGTTCCTGAACTGTCTCTGTAACTCTAGTTGCCATTTGGCGGAACTGTGGCCCTCTCTGCAACGGTACAGGGAAGCCTCCACGAAACTGCAAGGCAATCTCCGCAGCTGCAAGGCAGGTTGCTCCAGTTGGCCTAGGGTCCACCTGAGACTGAAGCTTCCACTCGCTTGGCACTCGCCCGCTTACAGTGTCACTGCCTGAACTGGTGCAATATGATTGCTTGGTTGGTTTCTAACCTAGCCGAATACCGCTGGAGACATGTGTTCTGATCAACACAATTCAAGTAAACAAGGTTTCACAAGTTTTTCTTTTGCTCAAATCCTCATTTGCCAAAGGCAGGCACTGCAACACATTCATTGAAATGATTATGTAAAGTGTTCACAATGCGTTTAGTGTTTTTTTAAATGCTTTTTGAATTCTAGTTTGATGTGATGTCAAGACTGTCTGCAAGTCACCAAAAGGAAAGAGTCTCTGGGTTGGGAGCGGTGGGAAGAGCAAAAGGAACAGAGCTGAACAGTCGTGTCGCTTCGTGGCTACTTGTACGTCCTGTTTGTGTCATGGAGCTACATGTGTCATGCGGCTCCACTGCAGCAGGAGTCACGGATTCTGAAGGTCTGAAACCACAAAATTTCTGTTGCCCTCCAATTTGAACATTTCTCTTCTACTCGAATCCTCATTTGCCATGAACCCAGAGATGAAAACAGTGAGTCACACAAACAAATTCTGAAACTCGGTCACTTTGACCATGTTAAACGAGCGAATTAGTACTCCATGTCAGTGTCCCTCAGAGCTGTTGGGTCAATGTAGTGCTGTATTGCAGACGAGAACTGTGACCAGCCTCCAGATAGACACACTTTCTCCATCGTCGCGCCCACAGCTCTAGCACACGACATGGCACCCTTCCAAGTGCTGTGTGCAGAAAAATGACCACCTCCTGGAGGTCTACAGTCCAGCTTACTCAGAGCCAAACCAATCCATTCATTAGCAACTGAAGCCTTGTATGAAGTTCTTTGGGTCCTCAGATAGTAGCCAGTAGGCGTCAGGTTGAGTCCTCGAAGATCTATCTGCTCCAAGCTGCATCACGTTGCACCTCCCAGTGTAACACCAGCTCTTTCAGCAGAGCAACTCCTCCCCAGGGAATGCACAGGGGCCTCTTCACCCGGTCTCCTCAGGCCGGGAGTAGTCCCACACCGGTCTAAACTTGAGAACGCCTTTCCTCTCCTTGGCCACCACGCCCACGGTAGAGATGCCTTGCACACTCCACATCTTCACCGTTACGATGTTCCCTGCTGGCACTCAGACAGGATAACACTCAGACAGGATAAAGTGATATACCCTCTTAAGGCTGTTTCTCCAAATGTGATAGAAGACAATAAATTGCCCGTTAAGTGGCAACACGGGTTTAGGGTTCAGGCCCGATGACGGTCACACGCCCTACTATAGGAAGTAACCCGGCTCGGATGAGGAGGCAGGGGGCAACTTCCAGCACACCACCTAGGGTGGTGACCGGCTAGTCGGTACTGAACCAAAACAAGCACTGAACAATTAAGATTGCAAAGGGTTAAATACGGTTATCGGGGAACTGTACTGCCCCTAGCTTGGCATTTGAAATTGTCGTTAGCTTGGGGCTCAGAACCCTGAAAAAAAGTGTCAAAAAGCTCCAAAAAGCTGATTTGAGTCAGAACTCGGGCTTGAGTTCTCAAAGTTCTAAATCACCTCTGCCAGAGCAAGGACCAAACACCCCGGTGACAGCTCTGTCATGAGATGAGAAATGCAACTTGAGTGGGGCCCTCGGATCTGAACTGATGCCACTCAGGCAAAGGGCTAAGATGAGCTGACCCTTGGTTACAACTTGGCCAAGTTGAAGGGCTCCTCAACAGACCACGTTGGTAGTTTTAGATTGATGACACTAGGAGAGACCACTGATTAGTGGTTGCAGATTTAGTGATCAAAGGCTAGATCCTACTGCTGCAGGATTGGGCAGCCGTCATTTCTAGGAACGGGAAATCACTTGAGCTGTGGTTTGCAACTCACTCTTGAGTGAGCAGCAAACTGTTCCAGACTCCTTGACACTCTTGTGGAGACACTAGAGTAAAATCACAGTCTGACTAGAGCTTCAAAATCGTTCAAGATTTTTCTTTTGCTGGACGAGGACTCCCTGGAGTTCTCTTTTGTGAAGTTAAATATGGCTTCTGACAGTGACCTCGAGTGTGAATTTTCGAGATCAGACATCCGGGATGTCCGTAGTCTGACCACATTACATCAACATCTCGAGGTTCACGAAGTGTACAAACAGTTGAAGGAGAGGTTTGCTGACCTGAGACAATTTCATGGTCCTCACGTCTGGGAATTCTGTCCCAAACAAAAATTTCACCACCGCTGCTGCAGCCTTGCCCCACGGAAATACTTCTGCCCGTGCGACTCTTGTGTGAACAAGCCACCCTTTGGCAGTTTTGCTGGCCTCATGGCTCATCGCAACGACCCCTCCAACCGGGACATTTCCTTCAACGGCGTAAACATCACCGGAGAATTTAGTGCAGTGCATGATCTCTTTCGGTGGGTCTTAGCAGGATCCCCCGACGAGAGGGGCAGACTTTTGGGAGGCCTGTGGCGTGGTTGAACTGTTGATGGAAGTTCAATCGAGTCTGCGATGGGTGGCCTTCGGGCCCGTGCTCTGAGGAATTAGCTTTCTACTTTCTTTGGAGGGAACTTTAAGTACTTGGTTTTGGTCACCTACTGAGGTATATTATGACGGCTGATTTTGGCTCGACATCTTACCTAAGAGCTTATCGTGGGAACTTATTTACTTGTTTTCTTGAGCAGCAGCTTGTGACTGATTTCTTCACTGTATTACAAAAGCGTGGGAACTTTTCACAGATTATTATGTAAGACAGGAAAGGTTTACTTGATTTATTTACAGATATTAGCTCTTTGTATTACACACTCTGGGGGTTTTCACAGATTTTTGTAAGACAGTTTACGTATGATACGGCATTGTGTAGCACAGCAGTTGACTATGACTGGTGGAGAACATGACTGTTTTCGGGTGACCTTAACTAGCACAGTGAGACTAGAACATTTAGTTCTTCTGCAAAACCTACTGACGAGGGCCGGCGGCGCGGCCTGAAAAGCTTATAGGTACAGCCTGCAGTAATTTGGGACTCCGGTATTATATGTACTGTATATTTGACTTTATCTGGCATACACAAAGAAAAAGAGTACTTGCAAAATTTACCTGCTAACTATTTGACTTTGTACCGAGCCTATCACTTCCGGCCGTATCAGATTTTCGAGTAGACATATATATATACAACAGTTGTATATATATATATTATTATCGTTAGTTCAAAGACGAAAGTTTTCTATAAAAAACTAGGCTAGTCTCTGGAATTGGTACCAACGGACCCATTTGCAGACATTTGAGAAGCGGAGGTGGTCATGCCATTGCTGATGAATTTGAAAGACTTGCTCGACTGCACCGGGAAGTTGGGCAGGGTCAAGCAGGCGTCTACGGCCTCGGCTCTTCGCCATTAGAAGGCGTTGCTGAACAGGTTGAAGACCTTCATCCCGTGGTTTCAGCAGCTGCTGGGGCACAGGCAACAGCTGTGGACCGCCGTGGACACTACGGCGAAGCTTTTCAAGAAAGTCGGGCAGAAGCTACAGCTAGGCGCGACAGTAACGATCCCCCGGCAAAACGCCACTACGGTGCACGCCGGGGTAATCCGTAAGATGTGTCTGGCCGCAGGCCGTGTTCTGAAAGTCACCGAGGCATTGGTGGTGGACTGGGACAAAGAGGACAAGATGTACGAGGTCTCGGAGGAAGAAGAGAAAGATGAAGAGCGGGAGTCTCCACCAAAAAGGAAGAGACCCACTTGACGGGCATCAGTCTCATTGGAACCTGTTACGAAGCATCACGCGTCACCGGCGACATCACGCGGACGGGCAAGGGCGTTGGGACACGTCAGGAGAGCGTATTGCGCAGCGCTACGAGTGACGAAGGCGGTGGAAGAGTTCCCGCACGCTTTTGGTGACGAGCTGGAGTGGAGCATTCGACCTTGTGGCTGCCCGGACATCGCGGAACATGCCGTTGAAGGTTGCGAGATGGTGACTCTGGATGACTTAGAGGACGCGCGGGAGTGCACACCTGTGTATCTGGAAAGGTACATTGCGACACGCGCACCTTTGCAAGTGCCCTGAGGCGAACATCGACTCCCTCCCGGATCCTAGGAGGGAGAACTGGTTGGAGGAGCTTTCGGTCGGGAAGGTGTTGTTTGGGGAAGACGCGGGACCTGGCGCTGGTGACAAGGTTGCAAACAACGAGTCCATCAGGAAACAACGCGGAGTGCTGGACGCTGCGGCCAAGGCCTTTAACGGCGAATACTTTGCGTTCAGGTGCGATGGGAAACCTACACGTCGCCACAGGCCCGCTACAGGGATTGAACCTCACGCTCCCGCAGCCGGTGGAAACAGCGCAGCAAAAGCGCAGCAAGGCCCGGGAGATATTTAAGACCCAGGACGGAAAACTCAGGTGTACCGCTTGACACGCCCGCCCAAGCAGTACACGAAGGAGGAGTTCGGCTACCGACCACTTCAGTTCGCTCGTGGGATGCCCGACTCATTCGAGAGGGAGATTCACTTTTATCACATGTACGTTCTGGACTTGTCTTCGAAGATGGACTCCTACGATCTCAAGTGCGTCGCGAAGTACGACAAGTACATCGGTCAGCATATAGCCTTGAGCTTTATCCTCTCTTGGAACCCGGACATGTTGGAGGCGACTTGGACCCGTTTTATCCAAGCTAGGAGAGATGCGGGACAGTTGACTTCGAGATCCGCGGGGACCGGGAAGCAGAAGGATCCTGTGGAGGCTAGAATGACACCGAAGACAACGTGCACCATCCTTTCCTGTTTTCAGTGGAACGCAGGGAAATGTACCAAGAAGGGGTGCAATTTCCCTCATGTCTGTTCGTCTTGTGGTGACCACAACAAGAAGAAGGACAAAGATGCGTACTGATCACCTGCTGGGTAACGGGGATGGGGGTATGGTGTCACAGCGCGGAGGTGTAGCCTACATAGAGTACGTTGGTCATGTGTTGATCAGCAAATGCGACATGACTGGGAACACCGCAGATGAGGTGGGTGGTGCTTTGTGAAGCTCGTGCCTGCTGGAGCGCCACGTTGAGTGCCCATCGCGTGCAGCCCTGATGCTAGCGAGCAGATGCAGAGGAGGGTATCGGTCAGTGGGCATGTATGTGCGTGCCAATGCAGAGAGGCGCACTAATGATGACCTGCTGGGGCACGGGGATTGGGGTATGGTGTCACAGCGCGGAGGGTTGGCCTACATAGAGTACGTTGGCGATGTGTTCATCAGTGAATGCAACATGACTGCGAATACTGCTGCTGAGGTGGGTGCTTCGTGAAGCTCGCTTCTTCTGGAGCGCCACGTCGAGTGCTCAGCACGTGCAGCCATGATGCGAGTGAGCCGATGCGGAGGAGGGTATCGGACGGTGGGCATGTATATGGACGCCAATGCAGAGAGGCGCGCTGATCACCTGCTGGGCCACCTGCTTGGGGTATGGTGTTATAGCGCGGAGGTGTGGCCGCCATATTATACAGTGGCAACGTGTCCATCGGCGAATGCAACATGACCGGGAACGCTGCAACTAAGGTGAGTGGTGCTTTGCAGCGTTCTGAAGCTCACGCTTGCTGGAGGGGCACGTTGAGTGCAGCCATGATGCTAGTGAGCAGATGCAAAGCAGGGTATCGTTGGGTGGGCATGTATGTTGGTTCCAATGCCGAGAGGCGCACTGATCACCTGCTGGAGCACGTTGATGGGGGTATGGTGTCACAGGACGGAGGGGTGGCCTTCATTTTCTCCAGTGGCGATGTGTCCATCAGCGAATGCACCATGACTGGGAACACTGCAAATGCGGTGGGTGTTTCTTTAAGAAGCTCGCGTATTCTGGAGCGCCACGTTGAGTACCCATCACGTGCAGCCATGATGCTAGTGAGCCAATGCGGAGGAGGGAATTGGTGGTGGGCGCGTACGTGGACGCCAATGCAGATAGCGCACTGATGACTTGCTGGGGCACGGGGATGGGGTTATTGTGTCACAGCGTGGAGGTGTGGCCTACATAGACAAGAGCGGCAATGTGTCCATCCGCGAATGCAACATGACCGAGAACACTGCAGCTGAGGTGGGTGGTGCGTTGTGAAGCTCGTGCCTGTTGGAGCGCCGCATTGAGTGCCCATAAATGGCAGCTATGATGCGAGTAAGCACAATCATGCGGAGGAGGGTATCGGTCAGTGGGCATGTATGTGAGTGCCAATATAGAGAGGCACATTGATCACCTGCTGGGGCACGGGGATGGGGGTATGGTGTCACAGATTGGAGGTGTGGCCTACATATTCAAAATTGGCTATGTGTCCATCAGCGAATGCAACATGACTGCGAACACTGCTGCTGAGGTGAGATGGCGCTTTGTGAACCTCGCGCCTGCTGGAGCGCTATTTTGAGTGCTCATCGCGTGCAGCCATAATTCTTATAAATAGATGCGGAGGAAGATATTGGTGGTGGGCATGTATGTGGGCGCCAATGCAGAGGGGCGCATTGATAAGTTTCTGGGGTACGGGGATGGGGGTATGATGTCACAGCGCGGAGGTGTGGCCTATATATCCAACATTGGCTATTTGTTCATCAGCGAATGCACCATGACCAGGAATAGTGCGGTTGAGGTGGGTGGTGTATTTTGAAGCTCGCTTCTGCTGGAGCGCCACGTGGGGTGCTCATCAAGTGCAGCCATGATGCTAGTGAGCAGATGCGGAGGAGAGTATCGGTGGGTGGGCATGTATGTGGGCGGCAATGTAGAGAGGCGCACTGCTCACCTGGTGCGGCATGGGGATGGGGGTTTGCTGTTACAGAACGGAGGTGTGGCCTTCATATACAACAGTGGCAATGTGTCCATCAGCGAATGCAATATGCCCGGGAACACCGCCAAGGTGGGTCGGTGGTGCTTTGTGAAGCTCGTGCCTGCGGGAGCACCATGTTTGATGACCATCAAGTGCAGCCATGATGCTAATGAGCAGATGCGGAGGGAATATTGGTCGGTGCGCGTGTATGTGGGCGCCCAATGCAGAGAGGCGCACTGATCACCTGCTGGGGCACGGTGATGGGGGTATGGTTTCGCAGGACGGAGGGTTGGCATACATAGACTCCAGTGGTGATGTGTCCATCAGCGAATGCAACTTGACCGGGAACACTGCAGCTGCGGTGGGTGGTGCTTTTTGAACCTCGCGCTTGCTGAAGCGCCACGTTGAGTGCCCATCGCATGAAGCCATGATGCGAGTGAGCAGACGCGGAGGAGGGTATCGGTGGGTGAGCATGTATATGGGCGCCAATGCAGAGAGGCGTACTGATCACCTGCTGGGGTACGGGGTTGGGGGTATGATATCACAGCGCGGAGGCGTGGCTTACACGTACAATAGTAGCGATGTGTTCATCAGCAAATGTAACATTACCGGGAACGCTGCTGAGGTGGTTGTTTCTTTGTGAAGCTCGCGTCTTCTGGAGGGGCGCGTTGAGCGCCCATCACTTGCAGCCATGATGCTAGTGAGCAGATGCGGAGGAGGGTATCGATGGGTGGGCACCTATGTGGACGCCAATGCAGAGATGCGCAATGATCACCTGCTCGGGCACGGGGATGGGGGTATGGTGCCACAGGACGGAGGCTTCGCCTACTTAGACTCCAGTGGCAATGTGTCCATCAGCGAATGCACCATCATCGGAAACACTGCTGATGTGGGTGGCTTATTTTTGGACCGGCACCTTTGGCACCCCGTAGCCACAGAAGACCGGCTGCACTTTGTGCTCACACCGGGGATCAAAGGATTCAGCACACACTTCGGAACACTTATCCAGAGCTCAACATTGAAGAATGGAACCCCCTCAACCTTGCTGAGCCCTCTGCATCTGCACCATCTGTGCGCTGCTGCTGTGTTCAACCATGCCGTCCGAGCTGCCCAAGCCGTATCTCCACCACGAAGCCTACCTGTCTGCTTCCCGAGCCTCACAGGGCCAGCTGAACCCCTCTACGGCTGCCCGGCCGGAGCACTGTTGCGTCTCTGCGGCCGACTCACCTCCGAGCCTGCACACCCGCAACCAACTTGCGCCTGCCGCCCTCTACCTCCAGCACCAAGAATGTGAGACTGAAGCCTCGGCACTGATCGCCTTACGAGGAACCTCCGAATTGCGCGATGCGCTCCACATCCGCGTTGTGACTGCCTTGCTGCGATGTTCCTACTTGGGGTTCCCATCCCCATAGTTGCCTGTGCGCCCCGAGCCCTCCCGGTGGCCAATAGTTCACCAACCCATTATCGTCCTTTTCGACAGCTGTTACTTCTGCCATGGCCAGTAACCTCGCCCCGTGGGCACAAAAGCTGCTGAGATGCCGTATGCTGCCGTGCAACCTGCTGCAAGTGGTCATCGCTGCTGGGATGCCCCCCCGGGCTCTGAGGTGCCCCGCATGTGGCAGCCCCATTTCCGTTATAGAATATTCCGTTACGGTTGGGATAGCTTAGTGGTAGAGCGCCCTTGCTCAAAGCGGGAGGTCGGAGGTTCGATTCCCCTTCCAAACTTTTCTCGATAAAGATAAAAATATATAAATTCGCCCCAAATCTTCCTCCCCTTTCTCACCAGATCCCCCCATGCCTTCTACCCCCTCACTCAGACCGGCCACCCGCCTGCTTGCCTCCGTCAAAGTGGCCACGCCTCTCCACAGGGCCGTGGCTTGCCTGGCGAGGCCCCATCCTCTTTCTGAGTCCAGACCCCACCCTCCAGGCCCGGCGATGACAGGTCATCTCTCACCATCAGAATGTCCTCGACGCTTGACACCATTCGGTTGATCCCGCTTGGGCCCGCACGCGCTCCTCCTGAAAGACCCTCGGTGGTGCCCTCTCCCTGGACCCACGCAATCCGAAGATACGCTGCCTCCTGCCGAACATCCTCCATGCTCTCCAAAAGCCTCGATGCTATCGTGCCCGGTACACCGGAAGCCTGCCCAGACTGCTCATGCTGCGTCCCCTCCGAGTCCAACGTCCCGCCACTAGGTCTATCTTGTGTGGCATAGTCCGTCCCATCGATCGCGTCCTCCCACGTCCTGTCCATTAGCGCCAACCTCTCTGTCCCCTCTCCTCGAGCCGCCTCCCCGGGATCCCAGTCCGGGTTCATCCCTTTCTGCATGCCCCCCACCAGTCCGGCGCCATCCACCTTCGTCCGGGCACTACCCCACGGCCCGCCTCATGATCAGCCATACAACCCCTCGCACCAGCGCGAAAAAAAGCAACCGGATCCACTTCTGCTTCCACCCTACTGCACCGCCATGTGCTGCCTCTTGGCCCCCGTACTCGTCCTCGTATTGATCGGTAGGGGTGCCCAACTAAAGATGAGCCGTCCAATGTTTTTAGATCGGGAACATCGGAAGGTCCGAAGAGATTCCTGGGAAGCGACAAAGGAATGTATCGTATTTTGATCTCTGGAATCGTATATGGACTGTCAGATTCGGAAAATTGCCACTGTTAGAAATAAACGGACCAGTTTAAGTTGTGCAGCTCTATTGATCGGTATCGACCTGTTCTCCTTCATCTGCATTCTCCTCCATGTACCGCCGCTCCCTGAAGCGCCGCTGCGTCTTTAGCAGAAACTCATATGCTGCAGGACCTAGCCCACCGTACACCTCCACTCCCAGGTGTGCATCCAACATCGGCCGCGCTACGGCCACATAAAGCAATACATGCTGTCTAGGCCCCTCCGGGGCAGCCCCCGCCGGACCAAGAAGGGGCTGCTCTGTATGAAGAATGTGAAGCAGCGCCACCCGGTATTCTGCCGAACGCAGCTGCAAGGCCGGACAGTATGGAATACTCCTCAAGAATGCCGGTCCAATGTTGTTGTTGTTGGTGACTGAGAAGCCACGGAAGACAAGCCGCCGCCCCTCACCTAACCAGCCAAAACCAATCTGCAGAGTGGAGGACAGCAGCATAGACCCGTTGGGCACGCTTATGCTTGAGAACTTCTGTAATCACTCAATTTCTTGACGTCGTCCGCCTTCGGCGCCTGTGATGGCAAATGCTCATTCGCTCCTCTCGCCTCCTCAATCACCTCCACTGCCTCCGACAGCTTGTGCATGGCCGCTTGCAGAGAGTTGACATATGGCAGGTCACTCTCAGCTTTGAGGTCCTCGGCCCCTACCGTCACTCTCGGAAAGAGCTCTCGCATATCTTCCCAAACTTGCGCAAACCCCCCAAGCCAAGCCGCACTGCTCACCCTCCATACTTTAGTAAGGCCCATTCCAAGCAGGACGGCTGCAACCTCACTTTGTTGTTTTGATGGGTGGTGCGTTGTGAAGCTCGCGCCTGCCGGAGCGCCGCATTGAGTGCCCATCGCGTGCAGCCATGATGATAGTGAGCAGATGCGGAGGAGGGTTTCGGTGGATTAGCATGCGCCAATGCAGAGAGGCGCACTGATCACCTGCTGGGGCACGGGGATGGGGGTATGGCGTCGCAGCGTGGAGGTGTGGCCTACACATACAACAGTAGCGATATGTCCATCCACGAATGCACCATGACTGGGAACAGTGCAGCTGAGGTGGTTGCTTCTTTGTGAACCTCGCGCTTGCTGGAGCTCCACGTTGAATGCCCATCATGTGCAGCCAGGATGCTAGTGATCCAATGCGGAGGAAGGTATCGTTGGATGGGCATGCATTTGGGCGCAAATGTAAAGGGGTGCACTGATCACCTGCTGGGGCACCTTGATGGGGGTATGGTGTCACAGCGTGGAGGTGTGGCCTACGTAAACTCCAGCAGCTATGTGTCCATCAGCGAATGCACCATGACCGGGAACACTGCTGAGGTGGGTGCTGCTTTGTCAGATGCGGAGGAGGGTATCGGTCGGTGCAAATTTATGTGGGCGCTAATGCAAAGAGGCACTGATCACCTGCTGGGCACGTTGATGGGCGTATGGTGTTGCAGGGCGGAGGTGTGGCGTACACATACAGCAGTGGCGATGTGTGCATCAGCGAATGCAACATGACCGGGAACACAGCTGAGGTGGGTGGCGCTTTGCGAAGCTCGCATTTGCTGGAGCGCCACGTTGAGTGCCCATAAAGTGCAGCCATGATGCTAGTCAATGTTGGAGATCAGCAGTGGGTAATTTGCAAATTATTGCTAGGGTGAGCAAGACATACCAAACACACAGCAAGCATTTGCAAGAAAGTATTCTGTTCAAATTGTAGTGCAACGGAATTTTTTTGGTTTCAGATTTTCAGAATCCGCGACTCCTGTTGCAGTAGAGCCAAATGACACATGTAGCTCCGTGACACAATCAGGATGTTCAAGTAGCCATGAAGCGACACGCCTGTTCAGCTCTGATCCTTTTGCTCTTGCAAACGGAACATCACGGGTACCTGCGGTACTCTGTGAGGCACACTACAAATCAGATTTTGTAAAATTTTCTTCACTTCTTTCACCTGTAAACAGCAGAGTAGGTAGTGACTACACCACTAGGTTGTACAACGGCGATCGACGACAGCAGGAGATCTCACAGATCTTACATCGGCAAACGACAGCTCAACGACAGCAGAGCAGTGTGAGTTGTTTTCAATGTGATTTCTTCGTGAGTGACTAGATGGCAGGAAGTTCAATGAACAAGGATCTAGAGGATTTCCCTCCCCTCCCGGAGAAGCCCGACATCGGACAGGCTTCCCCTTCCCCCGCAGCACAGTCTACACAGGAAGTGCTGATGCAACAAATTCTGGCGATGCAAAAGCAGCAAGGGGAGATGCTGGAAATGCAGAGGCAGCAGGCGGAGGAGCATCGCCTGCTGCGTGACGAGCTTCAACAGCAATCACAAATCAACGTTGCGTTGGAAGCGAAGATTGCAGCGAAGTCTGGGACATCGAACCCGGACACCGTGGCAAAAACTGCTGAACAACTTCTGGAGAGAAGGAGGAAACTGGCGTACGTGCCAGCAGCCTCCGTCAATCCGTTCCCGCCGCGGCCGGCGAGGTTGACAACGAGAATGCCGCAGCTGTACGATCTGCACGGGAACAAGACTTACGACGCCCTCTCCGAGAAGTCTAACTCTTCAATGAAGTACGAGTGCTTAGTTTTGGCTCCGGCGCTGTCTTACTTACTGCACGACATGGTAGCTGAATGCAGCAACACGCTGGACACTGCGGTGGCCGGCTGCCTGTTGTACGACGAGCTACAACAACGCTTTCAAGCAGTGATCCAACTCGGTGCACGGCGTGTGCGCAATGTTGTGTAACAGGTGGACAATGCTGGAACTGCGCGGACAGCTGGAGCAGGAACCGGGTTCTTCACCGAGCGGGGAGGAGCTACAAAAAGCCCGCGGCAAAGCACTGATGGCAGTGACGTCCAAGAACGCGGCAAATGCCGGACGCGCGGGGTGGAAGGAGCGTAAGAAGTAAGATGGTGAGAAGGACAGCAAGAAACCTAATGGAAAAAGGCGGTAGGGCCGGGGCCTTGAAACCGGCGGCCGATCATAATGTAGCGATGTCGCTACCCTGACCAGTGCAACAGCCCTCTCCGGGCACTGGTCAGGAAACATCACTCGATGCAGCAGCAGGTGAGACAGCGGAGGGGAGCATGGTGCGCGGGAATGATGCAGTGGATCACTCAAGGCGTGAAGTTGAGGTGGACGTGCAGGTCTCTGCCTCCGTTTGACCACGGTGTGTCACTGACCTGCTTCGCGTCAACAGCAGGTGTGGCTGGACGCAGAGAAGGAGAGGCTGCTGGAGGACGGTGCGTGGACAAGAGCGAAGAGGAGATTGAACGTTTCGCGCACCTTTTTGGTATCGAAACTGGGTACGAAGAAGTGGAGACTGGTGGTGGACTTCCGATGGTTGAACCAGTGGTGTGCGAAAAATTATGTGAAGATGGAGACGCTGAAGAAGCTGCGCAGGCTGGCAAAGCCGGGTGACTGGTGCTTCAGATTCGACCTGCAGGACGGGTTCGTGCACTGGGAATCCACCCGGACTTTAAGCGGTTCATGCAGTTTGACCTGCTAGGGGAGCTGTTTCAATGCACAGCGGTCCCGTTCGGGTGGAACTGCAACTGCGGGTGTTCTGCAAGTTCATGTGCATGATGGTGGAGGCGCTACGTTCACCGCAAGCAGCAGAAGATCGCAGGGAGATCAAGAAGCTACAGGACGGTTCCGTGGTACAACAGCGATGGTCAGTCCGTCGCAGAGCAGGTGGCACTGACGAGGACGCGAACCGTCTCAGCGGGATGCGGGTGCTGCCGTACATGGACTATTTTTTGGTGCTCGTCGAGTCTCAGCGAGAAGGCTTTCTGCCTCGAGAAAAAGTTCAACTCGTGCTTCATCGGCTGGGCCTACGACGGAACGAGAATAATGGCCAATGGGATCCAGTGCAGGTGGCGGAGCACCTTGGCTTGGAGGTACACCTGAAGTTGGGACAGTTCTGTGTCACGGAGCGTCGGGTGCACAAAATTCACACAAGGGGTTCCTGTCCGACGCAGCAAGAAATCGGAGGTGGATTCCTGAAAGAAGACTGGCGTCTTTCACGGGGCTCTGCCAATCGGTGTACCTGGCAGTACCAGCAGCGAGACTCTACCTACGGGAGCTCTACTTCGTGCTGGCGGAAGCTGGGGAGCAAAGGTAAAAATCTTGCGTGCAGCACCAGGGGACTTAGAGAGGTGGTCCAGACTGCCTGTGATGAGGAGGTGGAACAGGCGCAAGATCTGGAGGTCCCCGATGAGAACGAAGCTGCGCACGGACTTTTAGATGATGGCCTGGGGAGGAATGCTGAACCTCAAGTCCCCGCGAGAGGTTTCTGGCCGGATGAGATGCGCAACTGGCACATCACACACCTGGAGCGGGAAGCCGTGTACAAGACCGTGCAGGCGTTCCTGAAGGACCTGGAGATCAAGGTCGTCCGACTCTACTGCGACAACCAGACTTCACCTCCAGGAACCTGGTGTAGGAGTCGGCTGTAACACTCCATACTTATAGCACACTGTGGTACACATATAATACAAGGTTCTATATTATGTCTTATACAGGTCTAGTGAACTATGTCACTTTTAGGTACTATGTCCCAACTTAATGCATATACTTGCAGTAAGAATTAGTATACAGATATTAGTACTGTCGGCTCAAAGCACATAAGAAAACTCAACTGTTTTGTGGCACTTGCCCATTCTCTCAACTCTCAGTTGATCCTAGTCAGCATGGTCAAGTCCCATTGACCTATCAGGTACTTCTCATGCAGTATTATGCAGTGCTAGGTGTCACTACTGCAGTATGACACATTATTGCACAGTACAGTGGTACTGTGCACTCCCACGAGGGGGATTTCCCTTTACGACAGGGGTCCCCGGATGCGTATTCAAGGCGCGCATGACACTATAGACATGTGTGACACTATTACGTCACCTCGCGTATGACATTGCACGTTGTCCTATAGCACACCTGGACTTGATTAGGAGGATGCGAAGACTCTGTTCACGACATCGAGCTACAAGCTCGGTACATTCGCAGCGAGGCCAACGTGTGGGCCGACAACCTTTCTCGCTGCGAGGACCTCGACGACTGGAGGCTTAATCGAAATTGGTTTGAGTGGGCCTGCGAGATGCTGGGCCCGTTCATGATGCACCGGTTCGCTTCCAAGATCTCCGCGCAGCTTCCACGGTACTACGCTGCGTGGAGAGACCTGCGATGCGAGGGCGTGGACTCTTTGGGGTACGACTAGGGGGGGGGAGAACAATTGGGTGAAGCCCCCGTGGGCATTGCTGGACGAGGTGGCGCACAAGCTGCGGGAGGAAGGAGCTGCGGCGACGGTGGTGACTCCGTACTGGCCGCGCCAATCCTGATTCAGGGACCTGGAAGCTCTGGCGACCGAGGTGGTGATCATGCCGAGACGCAGAGACCTGTTCACTCCGAGCAGGCTGGGAGGGTTCGAGCTGCTCGGAGCCTTAAAGTGGGACGCTGTGATGTTCTTCATCGAGGCCTGCCCGTGAGCTACTACGCTGCTGAAGTGCGCAAGAGATCGGCGATGTGTACGACGGCTAGCAAGGCGACCGAGGGCTCAAAAATCGAGGTGTTCTGGAAGGACGATGACTGCTTCTACCTGAGAGTGGTGCAGAAGTTCAACGAAAACGGTGAGGCGCACGTGCTGTACGACGACGGCGACGAGGAGACACTTGACCTATCTGAGGAAAACTTCAAGATCATTGACAGCGCGGACTTGTCGGAGCTGACGGCCGAGGCAGCAGACGTGGACAGCGAGAACATCGACCGCGGAGGCGACTACGAAGAGAACAAGCACGGTGGTGCAGTAGAGAACTACCTCACGCGCTCACCCTGTGAGCGGTGGAGGGGTGAGTTGGGACAGTGCCGGCTCACAGAGCTAGCAGTGAAGATGCAGAAGAAAGCACTGCTGGACACGACGCTGGGCAATTACGGGCCGAAGGCGCGGCGCTTCATTCATTTTTGTGAACAGCACCAACGGCCGTGGTTGCCAGCGACGGAGGCAATTGGGTTGCTTTATATCGCCTCCATGCGGAGAGACGGAGGCGTCAAATTAGCTTCCTTGCAGCCGTACCTGTCAGCAATCAACAACTACCACGAGGACCTGCTTCCTAGACCAGCGAAGGGCCATGCTGTGACCCGAGCTGTGAAAGGCATGGCAACCATCCAGGCGGAGCTGGCGGTGCAGGAGGAAAATATCGAGACCCAGAGGACGTGGCAGCCAATAAAACACGTAGGACGTGCACACGAGGCAGCGCTGAACCTGACACTGCAGTCTGCTGAAGAGCCACGATTGTTGCGAGCCCTCACCTACGTGCTCATTGCCTTTGTGACTTTCGGCAGGCCAGACTTGGGGACATCGTTGTCACGACAACACGTTCAGTGTGGCGACAATGAGCTCTCTGTGGTTCTCCTTAAGGGGAAAGGACGATGGCACCACCTGGTGAAGAGGCGCTTGTGCATTCCCTGAAGAGGAGTTTATCGGCTGAGAGAGCCGGTGTTGCACTGGGAAGCGCACCGTGATGCAGCTTGGAGCAGGTCTTCGAGCACTCAACCTGATGGCTACTGGCTGCTACTCGAGAACCCGAAGATCGTCAAGGCTTCAGTTGCTAATGACTGGATTGGTCTGGCTCTCAGCGAGGTGGATTGCAAACCCCCGGAGGGCGGCCACTTTTCTGCACACAGCACTCGGAAGGGTGCCACGATGTGTGCTCGAGCTGTAGGTGTTGCAATGGAGAAAGTGTGTTTCTTTGGAGGCTGGTCACAGTTCTCTTCTGCAGTGCAGCACTATAATGACCTGACAACTCTGAGGGACGCAGACATGAACTACTACTTCGAGTGGTTAACATGGTCTCAGTGACAGAGATCAGATTTCTTTTGTGTGTCTCACAGTTTCATCTCTGGTTTCATGGCAAATGAGGATTCGCGCAAAAGAGAGAGTTCAAATTGGATTGCAACGGAATTTTTGTGGTTTCAGACTTTCAGAATCTGCGACTCCTGCTGCAGTAGAGCCGCATGACATATGTAGCTCCATGACACAAACAGGACGTACAAGTAGCCACGAAGTGACACACCTGTTCAGCTCTGTTCATTTTGCTCTTCCCACCGCTCCCAATCCAGAGACTCTTTCCTTTTGGTGACTTGCAGACAGTCTTGACATCTCATCAAACTAGAATTTAAAAAGCATTCAAAAAAACACTAAATGCATTTTCAAACACTTTACACCAAACTAATCAGCAGGCATTGGAGATTCCAATAGTTAGCAGAAACTGATTTGAACGAGAGTATCGGTTGGTGGGCATGTATGGGGCGCCAATGCAGAGAGGCGCACTAATCACCTGGTAGGGCACGGGGATGGGGGCATGGTGCCACAGGACGGAGGTGTGGCCTGCATATATTCCAGTGGCAATGTGTCCATCAGCGAATGCAACATGACCGGGAACACTGCAGCTGAGGTGGGTGGGTCGTTGATGCTTTGTGAAGCTCACACCAGCGGGAGCGCCACGTTGACCGCCCATCAAGTGCAGCCATGATGCTAGTGATCAAATGCAGAGGAGGGTATTTGGTCGGTGGGCATGCATGTGGGCGCCGATGCAGAGAGGCGCACTGATCCGCTGCTGGGGTACGTTGATGGGGGTATGGTGTCGCAGCGCGGAGGTGTGGCGTTCATAGACTCCAGCGGCGATGTGTCCATCAGCGAATGCCACATGACCGGGAACGCTGCAACTAAGGTGAGTGGTGCTTCGTGAAGCTCGCGCGTGCTGAAGCACCATGTTGAATGCCCATCGCATGCAGCCATGATGCTAGTGAGCAGATGCGGAGGAGGGTATCGGTCGGTGGGCATGTATATGGGCCCCAATCCAGAGAGGCGCACTGATCACCTGCTGGGGCACGTTGATGGGGGTATGGCGTCGTAGCGTGGAGGTGTGGCCTACATAGACTCCAACGGCTATGTGTCCATCAGCGAATGCACCATGACTGGGAACACTGCAGATGTGGTGGGTGGTGCTTTGTGAAGCTCGCGCCTGCTGAAGCGCCACGTTGAGTGCCCATCACGTGCAGCCATGATGCTAGTGAGCCGATGCGGAGGAGGGAATTGGTGGGTGGGCGTGTATGTGGGCGCCAATGCAGAGAGGCGCACTGATCACCCGCTGGGGAACGGGGATGGGGGTATGGTGTCATAGCGTGGAGGTGTCGCCTACATAGACAAGAGTGGCGATGTGTCCATCAGCGAATGCAACATGATCGGGAACACTGCTGATGTGGGTGGTGCTTCGTAAAAGCTCTCTCCTGCTGGAGCGCCACGTTGAGTGCCCATCGCGTGCAGCCATGATGCCGGGGATGAGGGTATGGTGTCACAGGATGGAGGGTTTGCCTACATAGACTCCAGCGGCGATGTGTTAATCAGCGAAGGCAACATTACCGGGAACACTGCCTGGGTGGGTGCTTCGTGAAGCTCGCGTCTGCTGGAGCTCCACGTTGGTTGCCCGTCACCCTTGGTTTTGGTGAGCAATTTAGGCTGTGGGAGAGCGCAGCTCACTTTGTTAGGTGGTGATATGTTGGATATCATTGAAATGAATCTCAGGGCAGAGTGATGCCATCTGCAACACGGCTGGAGATGCTTTGGGTGTAATACTTGAGCGGCAGATATGAGCCTGACCCCCTTTATTAGCTCATTCTTCGTACATTTCCATCAGAATTCGAAGACACAAAAGACGAACGATTCCGTTGCAGTCTTGACCTCGTTGAACAAGGCAACACGTCACCGTCTTCGCTACAAATGCTTAAAATTGAAAAGGGGTGTCCCATCAATAGTCCAATCAAGAAATCGTCGGAGATGTTTACCGACTACGTGATATCTGCATTAATTGTTTGTTATCCCGTTTAGATGGACTCCATCTAAACTGTCTCCATCGAAAGGAAAATGCTTGCATGTGAGCAATGCATTGCTCAAATGATCCGCCTCCCGCTGCACATCCTCCATGCTCTCCAAAAGCCTCGATGTCATCACGCCTGCCCCGCTGGAAGCCTGCCCAGACTGCTCATGCTGCGTTCCTTCAGATTCCTGAGTCCCACCACCCAATCCATCCTGCGTGGCATAGTCTGTCTCCTTGAACGTGTCCTCCCACGCCCTGTCCATCAGCACCAACCTCTCCACCCCTTCTCGTCGATCCGCCCAATCTGGTGCGCCCGCAGTCCACCATGCTCGTCATCCTGTCGCCGCCCACAGAATTGAGCCCTGAAGGCCTTCACACGCTGCCTGCATATGACCTTCGCCACGAGCTTCTGGAGAACTTCGCCACACTCAATCGGCCGGACGTTGACGCTGAGGTCGTCCTTCAGCAACGCCAGTAACCTATCGCCTGCCAACCACTCCCGAACCCCTGCCGGGGCCCAACCCACCGCGCCAGATGGTTGCACACCTCCAACAGTGCATCCCGCCCACCGGAGACATGGACCGCCCACATATGCTCCCAGCGCCACTGAGAGCTGCCCGGTCTGGAGGCCCGCAGCAGATTACGTATTGCCTCATCGAAAGCGCCTGCTCCCGAAGCTCCCGCCGGCGATCCTTCCCCGCATCTTGCCTCCTGTCTGTCTTTGCTGAATGCAACCGCTCCGGCTTCAGCAACGTCTACTCCGTCGCCGGTGCCAGCTTGGCCAGCTCCAGCCTTTCGCATGCCTTTGCCAGCTGCCCCGCCTTCAGCAACCGCACAGCTTCTCAGAGCACTCGTTCCTCATCCGCCTCGGCCACAGCTCGTCGATCCTCCGGCACCTCCGCATGCAGCCCCTCCCACTCACCGCGCAGGAAGCGGGCGCAACGCTCTTTAATGACCTCGGCCACACCCTGCTTCACCCCCTGCAGGACCGGCTGAAGAACCAGGCACGAGAGCAAAAAGAGCAGCTTGTAGGCCTCGACGTCCTCTGTGTCCACCCGCATCCTCCGAAGTGCAACCATCACACACTCGATGAACAGTCCCCACATCTTCTTCGGCACCATCAAGGAAGGGAAGTCGCTGACAGCCCATCTGCATCCGCACCGCCAGCATGTGTGTGAATGCTTATCCTTGCGACTCCTTTGGCACCCCGTAGCCACAGAAGACTGCACTATGTACCCACGCCGGGGATCAAAGGATTCCGCACACACTTCGGGACACTTATCCGGATTCTCCGGAGCTCACAAGTGAAGAATGGGACCCCCTAAGCGTCCCTGAGCATCCCGAGCCCCTCTGCATCTGCACCGCCAGCGCACTACTGCCTTGTGCCTGAATCCGAATCATCCCTGCCCCCCGAGCTGCGCAAACCATATCACCACCACCAAGCCCACGCGCAGGACCACCCCGCTGCTCACCGAGCCTCACTGGGCCACCTGAGCCCCTCTGCGGCTGTCCTGCCGGTGCACTGCTGCTGTGCCTCTGGAGCCGGCTCACCTCCGCAACTCGAGCCACCCCTCCACCACCAAGCCCACATCCCACGCCACCACTCTGCCCCTACAGCCTGGTCTTGAGAGAGCTTGCCCACCCACGTCACAGCCAGAATCCCCAAGGGCTGTCCCAAGGGGTTGAAAATGATAAACTGGGTTGCCCTCATCCGAACCTGCGCATCCGCCACCAACTTGCACCTGTAGCCCTCTACCCCCAGCACAAACTCCACGTGACTGAAGCCCTTGCACTGATTGCCTTGCGGGAGTCACGGTTCCCTGATACTGAAACCACAACCATGCCGTTGCACTCATATTTGGACAAGATGCTATGCAGTGTGCCTGCCAGCAATACGATGTTAAGAGCAAAAGAAACCCTGAGACACCCTAAATTAAGGGGCCGAAACCCTACAACACTGATTGTAACAGTAGACTCAAATAAGAAAGCAACGATGCAGATACGTTGCAGTAGTACGAGCAAATTTGGACAGTTACCGTGAGGGATCTGAGTGTTGTGACAGTTAGTGAGAACCTGTGAGTGATATGAGACCAGAACTTTCACCCTCGCCCTGCTCCGCGATCAGCCGACCAACCATCGACAAAGCATGACCAAATCGTAAACTAATGATATGGCGCCTAAATTCACGGCGGTTTGCCGAGTGCATTGTCTATAAAGTTTACGAGTGGTAAATATTGTTTGCATTTTGCGATACTACCTAACGGAATTCCAACATCTATCAAATCGTGGTCTTCATAGTAAAGCTGCAGATTAGCATCATCGTTCGCAAAGTATGGATAGTGGAGGGGAGGATTTGGTGCTGGGGAGTGAGAGGAATGTCGTGGGATGGTCGTGGGGATGGTGATGTGTGTTATTGGGTTATCATTACAGTCCAAATCTGGGGTAGTTGCCTATATTTCTGAGGGCAGGACGTTGACGATTACGAATAGCAGCATCAATGATAACCGTGCGGTACGTACTCATTAGAGCGCCCATACACGCGCA
Organism: Cymbomonas tetramitiformis; assembly: GCA_001247695.2. NCBI lineage: Eukaryota > Viridiplantae > Chlorophyta > Pyramimonadophyceae > Pyramimonadales > Pyramimonadaceae > Cymbomonas > Cymbomonas tetramitiformis. The sequence continues at coordinate 53,163 of LGRX02027793.1, read as the reverse complement.
GCTTGCCCCCCCAGTCTGCGGAGTAGTGGGCATCTGAAGCTTGCTCGCGACGTCCACGGGTGTGACCTGCTGTATGTGTGTGCAAGCGAGGGCAGCACATTTTGTTTGTATGGGGGACCACAATCTTCTTCTCAGGGACCACATATGGGGGACCACATTCTTTTTCGGCACATGCTCAGATGCCGTGATGCACAGCATACTGCGGTGAGCATGAGAATGTAATGGGACAGTGGTTAGCTCGGTGGAATATCCATATGGCAAGCGGTACGGTGCATGTGGTGCTTAGGGTGCGTGCACCATCTGATCACACAGTGCGACTCCTGAGGCTAACATGACCTAGTAGAGGTTGTGTGAATAGTGAGAGTGTCTGTAGTGTGCTTGGTGCGCTGTTACCCTCGTGCGCTTCAGAGTCCAGGTAGGCTGCAGTGTGCTTGGTGCGCTGTCACCCTCGTGTGCTTCACATTGCAGGTAGGCTGCAGTGTGCTTGGTGCGCTGCCAGCCTCGTGCGCTTCAGGGTGCATTTCTCAATTATCGCCTGTGATATTTTCGTTTATTCTGTACTGGAATTGCAGCAGGCGCGACTCTGCCGCGCCCGGGATGGGGGCCCGATCGGAATATGACACAGAGTGTGTGACGCCCCAATCGGGGTGTCACGGAGGCGGGCCTTTCGTCGTGTATTTCTGTGGAGATCTTTCTGCTTTCGTCTACTGGTTCGCGATCCGCGGAGTTGCTGCAGGATACGTTTACACGCGACAGTGAAGTAATTTTCTTTCTTCGCAAGGCTTCAATTCGGGCGAGTGGTTCTGCAGTGCGAACTTTTCTTGACGTGTGGAATTGACGACGAATGTTGGGGTCGTTCACTTCTCGTGCTTGTGGTTGTCGCGCGGCTTGTTAGTGTGGCTGTCTCGTGATCCGTCGGACGGTTCCGAGCTTCGACTTTCTTCGTTGCCGTTTTTTATGCTCGTGCGGTGTACGTCGTGGAATATTTCTAGTGTCTTTGTGGCACTTTCCTTGGTGAATCCGTTGTTGGAGTTGCGAACTGTTCGGAACTGCGGAGGCAGCTGAGTTGGCAGCAGCGATCTCTGCGAGTGGCGGAATTTTCAGCGGGTAGGCAGTTTGCGATCAACTGGTGTATGCGGCATTTGGAGACGCTGCAGCGTTTGCCTTCGGAGGTATATATACGGCTGACGGCTGGCACTGGCGAGCGGCTCATCATGCTGCGGCTTATATTGTTGATGTGCATCACATGAGCATCGATCTTTGGAATGGATGGATAGTGGAGGGGAGCGTTAGGTGCAAAGGGGAGAGAGGAATGCCGTGAGGATGTTGGTGTGCATTATTTCATCATGACAGCTCTATGGGGGAGTTATATATACGGACATTGATGGGAACAACACATTGATTATCACGAATAACACAATCAGTGGCAACAGTGCGGTAAGTTCTCTTGAATGTTCTTGAATGCAGCGCGTGGAGTGCATGTGCAACCTGGTTGTGCAAAGCGAGTCCCGATGCTAGCGAAAGTGGTAGCAGATGCAATGTGAGTGAGAGTGCCGGCGTGTGTGCTTGATACCCTTCCACTCTCGTGTGCTAAAGTGTAGGTGCTGTGGGGCTTATTTCCACGAGCCTCGTATCAAAACCCCATTCCATGCGTATGGGGCAGCAGCATGGCATGGAGGAAAACAATGCTATTTCACAGGCACCTTATATTTACCTACTGGCTGGCACTAGCTATAGACTCATCATAGCTGATGGCTGGCACTAGCTATGGACTGGTCATACCTGATGGCTGGCGCTGGCTATGAACTGATCATGCCTACTGGCTGGCGCTGGCTATGGATGACTGATCTGCCTAATGGCTGGCACTGGCTGGCCACACTGATCATACCTGGTGGCTGGCGCGGCATAGACAGTCATGCCACCACTGGCTGGCGCTGGCTATGGACTGATCATACCCCTAATAGGCTGGCACTAGCTATGCACACGAAGTCATGCCTGCTGATGGCTGGCTGGCTATGAACTGATCATACCTGATGACGGCGCTGGCTATGAACTGATCGCTACTTGTGTGGCTGGCGCTGGCTGGACTGATCGCACCTAATGGCTGGCACTAGCTATAGACTAGTCATACTGATGGCTGGGCGCTGGCTATGAACTGATCATGCCTACTAGCTGGCGCTGGCTATGGACTGATCATACCTAATGGCTGGCATAGCTATGGACTGGTCATACTGATGGCTGGGCGCTGGCTATGAACTGATCATGCCTACTGGCTGGCACTAGCTATGGACTGATCATACCTAATGGCTGGCACTAGCTATAGACTGATCATACCTGATGGCTGGCGCTGGCTACCTGAGACTGATCTAATGCCTACTGGCTGGCACTAGCTATGCACTGATCATACCTAATGGCTGGCACTAGCTATGGACTGGTCATACCTGATGGCTGGCGCTGGCTATGAACTGATCATGCCTACTGGCTGGCACTGACTATGGACTGATCATGCCTATTGGCTGGCACTAGCTATGGATTGATCATACCTGATGGCTGGCGCTGGCTATGAACCACGATCACTTTGCCTACTGGCTTTGGCGCTGGCTATGGACTGATCATACCTAATGGCAGCTTCAGCTATGGACTGATCATACCTGATGGCTGGCACTAATATGGACTGATCATGCCTGATGGCTGGCACTGGCTATGAACTGATCATAGCTGATGGCTGGCGCTGGCTATGACTGATCATGCCTACTGGCTGAGAACGCTGGCTATGCAGACGATCATACCTAATGGCTGGCACCCCAGCTATGACTGGTCACTTACCTGATGGCTGGCACTGGCCCTGAACTGATCATACCTATTGGCTGGCACTGACTATGGACTGATCATACCTAATGGCTGGCACAGCTGTGGACTGGTCCTTACCTGATGGCTGGCGCTGGCTATGGGCAGTCATGCCACTGTGATGGCTGGCGCTGGCTATGAACTGATCATGCCTAATGGCTGGCGCTGGCTATGGACTGATCATACTAATGGCTGGCTTTAACTGGACTCATCATACCTAATGGCTGGCACTAGCTAGCGGACTCATCATACCTGATGGCTGGCACTGGCTATGGACTGATCATGCCTACTGGCTGGCGCTGGCTATGAACTGATCATATCTAATAGCTTACACTGCAACGCTGCACACGTCAATATTCAGAAAGGGTGCATTTGCGCTGTGAGTCACTGGCATACATATATGCACACACAAAGACACCGGGCAATATCTTGTTTGCAAGAGTATATTGACGTTGCCAGTTGTAATATGCAACTCGATGGTTCAGCATCAATCATTATTGAAAGCATGCTAGTATCCGTCATCGTTTTGTTCTGTTAACATTCGTCTCTCTCTTTACTACCCTTCTACCGAATGCCAGAATGTGGCGCTGTAGTGTTATAATCAGTTAATTCTTTGCAATAGCTGCTCGGCACTCTCTTCGGAAAGGGTTTGAACTGGCATAGTCAGCCTGGCTCCTCTTTTTGAAAGAAAACTCTCTCCTGACAAACAGCAGTCTCCGTCTCATACACAGTGTCACATATACAACCAATATGCGATGAGCTCAAACTATCTCATAATAAGGTGCAGTGGAGGATAACACAAGGTGACGCTGTGGTATGCATATGTGTTTCGAGAGAAACAAAAGAGACATCGTAGGAAGTTATGTCTCAAGGTAGAGCAACCTGGGTCGCCCTAACGGTAAGGACATAGCATAATCCGACGGGCGTGCCAGCATGAATCAAGCAGAATGTCAAGCCAAATGGCAACAGCCAAAATCGCAGAGTCCCTACCACTGAGAGCCACATAGATAACATCACGCAAGCAAACTCTGATTATTCCCGAAAACAAAATGCAAACAGGGTGCCCACAAGACAACACTGCAAGAAACGAGCAGGAATGGTTGCTTGCTAGTTTCATTAGAAATCACATTTAGTGTAGCAAGTCTAATTCCTCTCCTCTTCTCCCAAGCTACAGCCTCTCTGGCTAGCTCTTCTCCATCTGCCACCATCTATACTCCCGAGCCTTTGGCTGGATGAGAGTCTCACGGTCTGCCCGCCACCACATTATGGGCCATTCTGCGTCACCCGTTCGTGAAGAGCATGTCTAAGATTATTGGGCCCCTGCTAGCGACGCTTTACATGAAACACCCGAGGAAGGCATGGCAACCTCTTAAGCCCGGATCTTGGGCCAACACGATTCAAGAAGGCTCCGGCCGTGCGCTTCCGCCGTGTTCTCTTGCATCGAAGGAAATTTCTTAGGATATCAATGCCGTCAGAGAAGTGGAGATTGCCCCACGAGTTGTGGCCGGGAAGATTCTCAACTCGGGCATACATTTATTTTGTCTGGCGTTCCGGTAAAAAGAGTTGGGACCGTACGGTGACTGTCCGATGACACACTTGTTATGGATGTGGATAAGAACACGGATGCAAAAAACAACGATACTGATAAGCAGAAAAAAATCTTGGTAGTTGAACAATGCAAAAAAACAACACAAAGAAAACATGAACACCGATGCCCAGCATTCGGCATGCCCAACCAAGTGCACGCAAAAGGAGCATTCATACAGCCAACCCATTGGCTAGGAGGATGTCAACACAAGCAAATGAGAAGCATGTGTTGTAAAAGAGCAGACAACGCCACAAAATTTACGAAATCAAGGTATGGCTTATGCGAAGGCGAGTTAAGACAATAGTGTATGAAAATCTTTTATTGGATAAATACGATGCCCAAAGCATACTAAGCATATTGCGCACTTCGGAAATCAAACTGACCAAGGTATTGGAAAGTTATGGTCAAATCGCCTTCGCGTAAGCCATATCTTGAAATACACAAGCTCTTCAGTGGATCCCATGAAAAAATCTCCTTGCAGAATAATTGCCTCGTCAGCACACATGATCAGGCCCTTCTCCATACGCGAAGGCGGTCCTCATGTCCACTAGTTCTTCGCCATTCCGTGGGATCGAGCAAACACCAGGACACCACAGTGGGTTGCGGTGAGGTCTAATGTTGGCATTCGGTAACCACGACGTAAGAGGATCTCAGGCAGGCTTCAAGTAGGAAAATCCCCCTTCTCGAGGTGGATTGTGACGTGGACTATGTGGAAGCCGACAAGCGCCAATCATGTAGAATGACCCCAATCTGGCCGGAACTTGACAACCCCGTCCTCTTCTTCTCTACAACCTATTGTGGAGAATCTTTGCACCGTCCCGGGCATGTGCGTGGAAGGAAGGGCGTTTCGGGCATTCTTGGCTTTTTTCCATTTTCTTCCTACATGGCAACCCAATGTTATCGTGCCGCCTGCGATAGGTCTTAACCATAGGAACCAGAAAGTGTCTTCCAGAACCATTCGACAAGATAAGGCTACACCGTAAGCCACCCCTTGATAGGCAAATCATAAAGCAATCAATGGGCGGCATTGTGGCAAGCCCTAAGAAACCTGGAGATTTCCGCCACATGGTTCACCGAACGCAAGAGCGCCGTGTGGCAAGAACACTAAACGTATGTGGCGAAGTCATCAAGAGCCGCACAAACTTCTCAGGCTTGCCAGGCAAGACAATCGGTATCAACGACAGCCCTTCGACGACGCACGGCAACGCAAATAAGAAAGAACGGGTGCACGTAAGCACTCGTACGGTCTCAAGATTTGCATTTGCGCTTTCAAAAAAACAAAACAAAAACGACATGAAGCAGCTGGGAGCTTGAGAAGTGAAAAAGCAATTCGGCATGGGTTGCTGAACGTCTAATGTACACGTCTGTGATTATCAGAGACGGGTGCCAACTTCGAAGATAGATCTCATAATGATAGGATATTCACACCTCCTGGCACTATTATCAGATCCGACGTACCAATTTATGTTCCAATTTACCATAGCAATTCCGATTTGGGGAGGGCGGTATTCGTTGAATTCGTTAAATTGCATTGAATTGTTTGTGAGCCACTTCTCCCACTTTGCACAAAGTGGAAAAGATCACGGGCACATTCATACAAATGACCAGAATAATAGCTCGCAGTGATTTATGAAGGGTATGAATGGGGGGTATTCAATGCGGAGGCGTGAGTTTTGTGTCATGGGGGTGGTGTTGTGCATTGATTTTTCATGGCAGGCATATGGGGGAGTTGCCTACGTTTATGCAGGAAGCACGCTTACTATCATAAATAGCACCATCGCGGATAACCGTGCGGTGAGTACTCCTTAGAGCACCTATACACGCGTCGCGCGGTACCAAGCAGTTTGCATTGTAGTGGATATTATTGGCTCCACAGCATGCTCGCGGTATTCACGGGCGTGACCTGCTGTATCTGTGTGCAAGCGAGGGCGGCACACCTTGTGTGCATGTCAAATGTGCACAGGCTCAAATGTCATGCTTCGAAATAAACCGACTGAAGATGGAAATGTAATGAGACGGTGGCTTGGAGGAATGGAATATTCATATGGCGAGCGGTATGACAAATCTAATGTTTAAAAAATCATCATCATTCATATTGCGTGTCTAGTGCACTGCATTCACGCTCCTTTCTTAGTATAATGTTATGTACTACCTCGCATAAATTATGTACAGGTACCGATAGCACAACACCTGGTTACAATCGCCCTCTATGTGCATATGGTAGTTTCATTACTCAGTGTTGTCGGCTCATCTCTCAACTAGTGATGGCACAATTCCCAGGCGTCGTACTCAATCGTTGCCAACTCCCAGTAATCTCAGGCAAAACCTCAGAACTCTCCCGAGATTGACTTTACTTTGTCAACCTCTGATATGTTCATCACCAGATCACAGTTCCTCATTTCCGATACGGGCCGTCACATCAAGGGAAGCAAGACTCGCCGGCGGTAGTATAGAAGCAAAATAAACCACGAAAAACGAAAAATAATTGATAAGCAGAGGCATCACGGATTTTGACCTGTCGCATACCCAATGACATCCCAGAAGCTCAATGTGCCTCCCCACGCAGGCTTGTTTCCGAAAATACTGAAGTTGATGAGCGTCTTGTTTACGCTCCTAACACTCCGGTCTCTACCACCGTACGGGGTGGTCGACGAGGCTTGTGCACCATTGTCCAACCTTCTGAAAAGTAAATAAATACATCTAAGACTTACTCCACGTACTGTCCTTGCAATATATCCGCCGCTCACAAACAACAATCACACTTCTTGCGCTGCATTGCTACCTTACGTTATGCTTATTAGGAACCCAGCTCCCCTCTCTAGCGCTCCTGAAGCGCCGCATCCCAGCCGCTCGGTACCGTAGCCGCAGCCGAGACCACCTCATACTTCTCTTTGCTCATGTCCACGAACTCCGTGTCACCGTCATCGTAGCTTTCGGGAGTCTTGCCATCCACCGTGGTCTCCCCCCCTGTGCCGATGCACCAAGCATCGTTGATCAGCCTGTAGGCCTTCACCATGCAACCTTGTGCCAGCTGCGGCTGCCGGTCCCGCTCGGCCGCTCTCCTCCCGTCCTGCACGCAGTGGCTCACTGGGAGGTGGACATGTGGAACATGACGTCGTCCAACTTTGGGCCCCCAAGCAGCTCGGAACCTCCCAGCCTGGTGGGAGTAAAGAGTTCCCCACACCTGGGCAAGATGGCCACCTTCTCGGCCAAGGCCTGCAATCGCTAAAACCACATCTGCCCCGGCCAGTAGGGCGCTACCCTCGTGGTTGCACACCCTTCCTCTCGCGGCTTGTGCGCCACCTCGTCGAGCAGAGACCAGGGTGGGTGTACCCAATTGACATCTCCTTGCCAGGAGTAGACCAATGAGTCCACCCCCTCGCAGCCCGGGTCGTACCACTGCGCGTTATCACACGGCAGCTGAGCAGAGAGCTCGGACCCGAACCGGTCCGCAGTGTGTCGGTGCGTTTCCCGCTCTATCCACCTGGAGCCACCTCCAATTTATCCGCTAATCGTCCACGTCCCAGTCCTGAGACAGCCGATTCACCCACTTGTTTGCTTCGCTTTTGATGTATCTCGCCTGGAGCTTGATACCGTTTAAGTCCAGGAGGATCCACAGGCGTCGCATCCGTCGTATCAGCTCGGGGTTCCGCAAAGTGAAGTAGGGGAGCATGGCCACGACCACCTGGTTCTTGCAGAACAGCTGCACCACCTTGCTGATGAGCTCCCTCAGATACGACTGCACTGTCTTGTAGATGGCCTCTAGCTCCAGACGCGTGATGTGCAGGTAGCGGAACTCGTCCGGCCAGAACCCCCTCACCGTGTGCTTGAGGTTCAGCACCCCTCCCCTTACAAACAATGACGAGTCCGTGTGCAGCTTCGTCTGGGATTGGGCCAGATCTTGCGCCCATTCCACCGGCTCGGAGCCGGCAGCCTGAGCCACCACTCGATGTCGCTCCACGCCTGACATGTGAGCTTCACCTTTGCGCCCCATCCCCGCTTCGTGGAGATCACGAAGTGGAGCTCCCTGAGATACATCCCGCTCGAGGAACTGCTAGGTACACCGACTGACAGTCCCGTGAATGCTGCAAGCTTCCATGATGGAAACCCCCTCCGCTTCCGAGACGCCTCGCTGAGAAGCGCCTTCGCCTGCTGGATTTTGTGGAGACGTCATGCGGAACTGTCCCGCCTTCAGGTGGACCTCTAACCCGAAGTGCTCCACCAGTTGCGTGGGCTCCCATTGCACCTTCTTCTCCTTGCGTTCCAACCAAGTCGCCGTAGAACTCGGCTCGCCAGCTCGCGTTCTCTGAGAGCCTCGACCTTGCTGCTCAACGACACCAAGAAGTTGTCCGTGTAGGGGAGCACTTGCGCTCCTTGCTGATGTTCTTCCAGGCCACATTCTGCAGCTCGGCTGCCCAGCGCTTGCATGCCTTGCTTCCGCTTTGCAGCTTCAGCAGTTCTTGTTGATTCGCTGCGGACCAAGGAGAGCAAAGGCACTCCACGAGGACTTTTATCACCTCGAGGAAATTGCGCAGGGAGTCATTCCGCCCGAAGGGAAGGGTTTCGCACTGGAGTGATTCCCCCCCGCACGTCGAACTGCATGTACTCCTGGAACGCGGAGTCGGTCCCCACGACGTGGTACCCGTCCTGGAGGTCGAAACTAAAACACCACTTATCCGGCTTGGCGATTCATACAGCGTCTCCATCTTGCAGGGCTACTTGATGCAGTGCGCGCTCAACCAGCTGAAGTCCATCACAAGACGCCACTTGTTCATCCCCGGCTTCGGCACCAGACACACCCTGCAGACGTGTCGTCGCCTCCTCACGCCGTCTCCGTCTCGTCGCCCGCACCCGTTCACCGGTCTTAAGACACCACTGGGTCTCTGAAGTGGTCAGCCCACTTTTACATCGACGAGGAGGGATAAGACGATTCCTAAGACCACCTTCCCCGTCGATGCCGCGGAGGGGCTGGATTGTATGATGCGCCCCGTAGACAGCCTGCAATGGGTGGAAAAGAACCCCGCATTCATTGGTTGGAGGCATTGGGCGGCGAGATTACCTTTGACCAAGAGCTCCCAGAGGAGGATGGGGTCCACTGTGCCACAATAGGGTGGGATCTGGGGGAGCACTTGAAGTGCAAGGATGGTCGTAGGGACAGTTGTGCGGTCAACCCAAATCTCCCAGTCTCCCACATGGCGTCACCATCCGTCTCTCAAGCCTTTGTAAACTGCATTACAATTCGGCCACGTCCTCGGGATAGTCGAGACACAAGCGAACAAGAATATATATGGGAAACAGCTATAACCTAAAAATAGATAGGGAAAACAGTTGTAACCTATAAATAGATAGGGAAAACAGCTGTAACCCAGCCCATAACATCGCTAAAAATAGATGGGAAAAACAGCTATAACCCAGCCCATAACATCGCTTGGGGTGCATGCATCATCTGGTCACACGATGCGACGCCTGAGGCCGCCGTCATCTAGCAACAGCTTTCATTGTGAGTGAGAGTGTCCACATTATACTTGGTGCGCTGTCACCCTCGTGTGCTGCAGCGTGCTTCGTGCGCTGTCACTCTCGTGTGCTGCAGCGTGCTTGGTGCGCTGTCACCCGTGTGCTTCAGACACTACCTGCCCTCTTAAGCAAGCGAGGCTGACAGCGCACCAAGCACACTGTAACCTACCTGCACTCTGAAGCACGCGGGGCTGACAGCGCACCAAGCACACTGCAGACACTCTCACTCACAAAGCCGGACATTAAGTAGCGCGGCTGAGGGGTGGAATTAGATAGGGACGCGCCGTGCCACAGTTTTATTGTCGAGCTGCACACTTGAATCAATGTTCAGAAAGGAAAGAGGATGAAGGGGACGTGTTTGGTGCAGGTGTCTCATGGGGTGTCGTGGGGATGGTTGAGTGCATTGTGTTATCATGCCAGTATTTATCTGGGGGAGTTGCCTATATTTCTGAGGGCAGCACCTTGACGATTACGAATAGCAGCATCAATGGTAACCGTGCGGTAAGTACTCCTTACAGCTCCCATACATGCGCTGCTTCCCCCCCTAGTGTGCGGTGTAGAGGGTAGTATTGGATCCGAAATATGCTCACAGCATCCACGGATGTGACCTGCTGTATCTGTTTGCAAGCGAGTGAGGCATACCTTGTGTGTATTTCCGATGCGCACATGCCCAGTTGTCGTGATACGCAGCGTACCAGTTTAAGTCATTACATCCAACAGTAGGTCAAGGCATGCGCAGTAAACAACCAAGCGCACAAGATTTCAATAGTTATTGTGGCAATACCCGGAGGAGGACGGGGAGGTGGGCCTCGGTGGTTCTATGGGATAGAGACGGAGGTGGACTTGGGAGCTTTTGTTTGTGCGTGCCCAAGGGGTGGTAGGCGTGTCATACAGCAATCTCAAGGTCGATGCCACAGACAAGCACCGGACTCCTGTGAGCCTCAGAATCTAACCTGACAGCGCTGACCGCCTACAAGTGAGGGCTTGGGACGAACAGGCAACTGTGGGGATGGGACCCCAAGTAGGAGCAGTGCGCCACGACAGTTACAACGCATACGTGGAGCGCACTGCTCAAGCTCGTAGTATCCTCACAAGGCATTCAGTGTGAAAGTACTTCCCAGGAGGATAGATTTCTGAGGTCAAAGGTGGTGCTTATAAGCACCATTTTTGACATTCTACATTCAACATTGACATTCACACCACAAACTGACAAATACTTCTAGGGAGGTGTGAGGCAACAACTAGGTTGCAGAAGAGTCAGCCCAACTGCAGGGTCTTACGAGGACCTGCAAGTTCTATACCCCAAGGCAGTGGTGGGTGTGGGGAACTTTTTGAATTGGTAGACTCGGAGCCCGAAGTTCTTGCACAATGAGGTGCTTTCAGATGTCGCAGCTTATTTCAAACGCTGTCGACCAACCTTTCGCATTCCAACCATGCGAACAGACATATCGTGACTATGTGTCTACTGGAACCATTGCGATTCTCACCGGTGAGAACCAAAGTGAGCGTACAGTGACGCTCTCTGTGACAGTCTCTATGACCGATCTACAGTTCCACTGTCGACGGTCGACCAATCAACAGTCAGAAAAGTCGTACTGCAGAATTAATCGGAACTCCGTTCCGAGAAATTCTGTAACTAAAAAAAACCGCAAAAAATTCACAGTTCCTCGCCGAGCCTCGGGCTCATGTTTTGTGGGTCAGAAACTTCCTCCTCAGTACTTCCCGAATAATCGAAAAAATATTTCCCCCCCCAATTATTCCCACGGGCTTCAATCTCACAGTGTTGGCGCTCCGGGTAGTGGGTGGCAGGCGCGAGTCGGTGGTGGGTGCGCAGATTTGAATGAGGGCAATTTGGTTTATCATTCTCAGCCCTTGGGGATTCTGGTTTTGTTGTGGGTGGGCGAGCTCTCTAGAAAACAGGCTCTAGAGCGTGTAGAGGTGAGCGGGGTGGTCCCCAGTGTGGGCTTGGTGATGAAGAGGTGGCTCCAGGGGCGGAGGTGAGCCAGCCTCATTGACACAACAGCAGTGCGCCGGCAGGGCAGTCGCAGAGGGGCTCAAGTGGCCCAGTGATGCTCAGGGAGCAGAGGGGTGGTCCTGCGCGTGGGCTTGGTGCTGGAGATATGGCTCCACAGCTCGGGGTACAAGGGTGACCCAGCTCTAGAGACACAGCAAAAGCGCGGCGGTGGTGCAGATGCAAAGGGGTTCACTTGTCTCAGTAAGGCTTAGAGGGTCTTTCCTCACTAGTGAGCTCCAGAGATTCCGGATAAGTGTCCCGAAGTGTGTGTGAATCCTTCGATCCCCGGCGTGGGTACATATTGCAGCCGGTCTTCTGCGCCTACAGTGTGCCAAGGAGTCGGTCCAAGCATAAGCACACACACAGAGGGAACCTCAGGTACCAAGAAACCCTCCAGGACTAGATGTGCAGCAGAGCTCGAATGAGGCTACAGCAAGGGGGGAGGGCTGCGCGGCATGAAATTACTTGGAAAGTTGAACAGATGGATCTCTGGGCGAAGCGAAGGGGCACAGAGCAGCACATAAAGTGGCGGAGCGACACAAAACATATTGCAAGGATAGAAGGAGCCACCAAAAGGACACAGAGACCAGTTTCGGATCACTGGATGCGACACCGAACTATCAATCGAGTCGGCTGTAGCGCTAGTCTTAGGTATCAACATGTGGTAGCATTTTGAGAAAAATATTCCACCTACACCCATCCCGGGATCAACTGTGTGTCAGTCCAGAAGTTCATAGGCTCTACGCGTTGTTGAGATAACTTGGATTCCAGATCTTAAAACATGTTTGTTTGAACTTGAGCTGTGTGGGACGTCCCACACGGCTCTAGCTCGGCAATAATTTCCCTCTGGCCTCTGGGACTAACAGTGGCGGAATAAGGGTGGTTATGGGGCGCTCACCTACAGGCCACAGGCGGAGGTGTCATCATTGAATATGGAGTTATGGAAATAAGAGGCAGCACATTCAGCAAGAATCAAGCGCAGGTGTGCTTGATTAGCGGCAAATTACTCAGCTTTGGGCATCAACTCAGAAACAGTTCAACATGAGAATCTCTATGATCTCTTAGCAACGTATGCGCTGCCTATTACCAAGGCATAGGCATTGACCTCCGTGAAGCGGAGGGAAATGGGTGGCATTTGTGCTTCCCCCAGCACGCCGGCCTGTTGAATAGCTCGTACGATGACCATGTGCGCGCTTTGGGGGATGGGAGATGCACTCAGGAGGGTGGAGGCGCCATCGCTGTTAGCAGGATGAGTAGCTTGTTTCTGCATCAGGACGTTCTCTTCGAGCAAAACACAGCTGGTTCCACAGGCAAAGCACGCCTCACCCGCGCACTCCTAAGCGGCGTTCCTCCATGCGGTGCACGAGTGTGACATAGGGGCCGTGGTAGGACACCTGCAAAGCACATCCGACAATTCTACCTTGCTCCCCCGACACATGGGGTGCAGTTTGATTGGGATTTGGGGTTCCATCGATGGATTTGCTTTATCTTTTTGCTGCCAATGGTGGCTTTGAGCGCTAGAAAAGCAGCTTTGAGCGTTAGAGAAGTGGCTTTGAGCGCTAGAAAAGCGGCTTCGAGCGCTAGAATAGCGGCTTTGAGCGCTAGAAAACCGGCTGTCGAGCGCTAGAAAACCGGCTGTCGAGCGCTAGAAAACCGGCTGTCGAGCGCTTGAGAAGCAGCTTTGAGCGCTAGAAAAGCGGCTTTGAGCGCTAGAAAAGCGGCTGTCGAGCGCTAGAAAAGCGGCTTCGGGCGCTAGAAAAGCGGCTGTCGAGCGCTAGAAAAGCTGGCTGTTAGAAAGCCGCGCTAGAAAAGCGAGCGCTAGAAAAGCGGCGTCGAGCGCTAGAAAAGCGGCTTCGAGCGCTAGAAAAGCGGCTTTGAGCGCTAGAAAAGCGGCTGTCGAGCGCTAGAAAAGCGACTTCGAGCGCTAGAAAAGCGGCGTCGAGCGCTAGAAAAGCAGCTTTGAGCGTTAGAGAAGTGGCTGTCGAGCGCTAGAAAAGCGGCTTCGAGCGCTAGAAAAGCGGCTTTGAGCGCTAGAAAAGCGGCTGTCGAGCGCTAGAAAAGCGGCTTTGAGCGCTTGAGAAGCAGCTTTGAGCGCTAGAAAAGCGGCTTTGAGCGTTAGAGAAGCGGCTGTCGAGCGCTAGAAAAGCGGCTGTCGAGCGCTAGAAAAGCGGCTTTGAGCGCTAGAAAAGCTATGAGCGCTAGAAAAGCGGCTGTCGCGCGCTAGAAAAGGCTTGAGCGCTAGAAAAGCAGCTTTGAGCGTTAGAAAAGTGGCTTTGTGCGCTAGAAAAGCGGCTTCGAGCGCTAGAAAAGCTAGTTGTCGAGCGCTAGAAAAGCGGCTTTGAGCGCTTGAGAAGCAGCTTTGGAGCGCTAGAAAAGCGGCTTCGACGTTAGAGAAGCGGGCTGCCTAGCCAGAAAAGCGCTGCCTGAGCCAGAAAAGCGGCCGCGTCGAGCCTGTGAAAGCGGGCCGCCGAGCGCCAGAAAAGCGGCTGTCGAGCGCTAGAAAAGCGGCTGTCGAGCGCTTGAGAAGCAGCTGTCGAGCGCTCAGAAAAGCCGGTTGTCGAGCTAGAAAAGCTGCCACGAGCGCTAGAAAGCGGCTGTCGAGCGCTAGAAAAGCGGCTGTCGTAGCGCTAGAAAAGCGCTGCCCGAGCGCTAGAAAAGCGCTGTCGCAGCTAGAAAAGCTGTCGAAAGGCCAGAAAAGGGCTCTCGAAAGTGCTGGTGCATGGCTTCTGAGCCAGTGCCGACTGAGCGCTAGAAAAGCGGCTGTCGAGCGCTAGAAAAGCGACTTCGAGCGCTAGAAAAGCGGCTTCGAGCGCTAGAAAATCGGCTGTCGAGCGCTAGAAAAGCGGCTTTGAGCGCTAGAAAAGCGGCTGTCGAGCGCTAGAAAAGCGGTGTCGAGCGCTAGAAAAGCGGCTGTCGAGCGCTAGAAAAGCGGCTTCGAGCGCTAGAAAAGCGGCTTCGAGCGCTAGAAAAGCGGCTGTCGAGCGCTAGAAAAGCGGCTTTGAGCGCTAGAAAAGCGGCTGTCGAGCGCTAGAAAAGCAGCTTCGAGCGCTAGAAAAGCGGCGTCGAGCGCTTGAGAAGCAGCTTCGAGCGCTAGAAAAGCGGCTTCGAGCGCTAGAAAAGTGGCTTGCCCAATCTGTGGTGTGGACCAATCCGTGTGTCCAATCCATATCATCGCCCAGTCCATGGTTTGCCCATTCTTTGGCGTGCCTTCATCCCTGTCTCTGGTCAAACTAAGAGTTACTTTTCCGCCGCACAACGCTGCGTGTTGACGTTCTGAGATGACACCGTTGTCACATTCTGATATCAGTGAGAATTATTCCACACCAATATGTTTCTATAATCATTCCGCACCAATATGTTGGGTCGGTGTCGGGTTAAAGTCCTCCACGGTGAGTTCACAGTTCTGAGATGAGAGCTAGATAACACCGCCATGCAATTGGCGTTGAAGATGAGCAGAATCGGTATTCAGAGTTGGTGGCCAAAATCGCACGTGCTCGACCTACTTACCCCTAATCTGATACAATGTCACCACAATACTAAGGCACTAAAGCCGGGGACTCAAGATGTCACACCTGCAATTTGGCACTGACATATACAAAGAATATGATCCGCAGGTGGCGCTCTGACATACACACAGAACATGATCCGCAGGTGGCGCTCTGACATGCACACAGAACATGATCCGCAGGTGGCGCACTGTACTGTGCGGTGAGCTCCAGGGTCCATTTCTTCACCCTCTCCGTGCTATTGGCCAACTCCGCATCGCAAGGTGAGCTCCATGCCCCTGTCGGCCAGCACTGATAAACGCTGACAAACACTTCCGCATTTGCACTCTGTGTTCACTAGCACAACGATAAATCATATTTTTACTGTTTCTGCTGTACTTCACATCTCACTGCCAAAAGCCACATTGCCATGCATCCATTAAATAGATAGCCTTTGTCTAGCCAGCGCTGTCTAAGCTACCAGCTCAGACTTAAGTGTTTGGTCGTTGAAAGGTAGTGACTCACCGGGAGGCGGAAATGTGGAACATGGCCCTGAGCAGCTCGGAACCTCTCAGCCTGCCTTCTCGTGGTCTTGAATGGAGGCACTGGCTGGTCGCGGTAGTAGTCATCGCACTCTCGAGTGTGTCACATCATCGCATCGCTCGAGGCGCCAACGTCGAGCGAGATGTTCGATGATGCGTGATGAGCAGTGCAATGCTATGTACCCGATGATGACTTCGGTGATATTTGTGGGATTTGGGGGTATTATGAGGGGGGAAGGGGGTTCCACATAATTCTCGGAAGTAACTTACTATAAAAATAATGGGGAGGGATAAAATCTCACATTCCGACGCAACGACGACCCCTCCCCCATCGTTGAAAAATAAGTTGAGTAAGTTGGGGGGGCCTTACCCCGAAACCTACCCAAATCTTCGTTGGGTTCCCAGCGGCTCATTTTGGAATGTGCTAAATTCAGCTTGCCCACAGTCGTCCCATGCCAGAACATGAATATTGAATGAACACACAAGCAGCGGCAGTAAATACGTAGACGTGAGATAAAAGCTGTAGGGAACCATGATATTTGTTGCTACGGAGTCGCATCTCGGAGTGAGATACCGTGGCCAAACCATGGGGGAGGTCCTGGTGACCAATGCATCTTCACTCCTCATGAAACCCGCGAGATGCCCTCCGAATTGGCGCATGCCGCGCCATGTACCTTTGCGCGGTCTCACTTATTGTCTTATAGTGGGAGGAAACTTCTACCTGACGCCCAAAGGTGTTGGCACCAGGCAGCACGGTGCCACACACTTTAGTGGACATTGGCTTGAGCTCTTATGCCCCTGCGCCCTTGATTATCCATCCAGACTTTACCCGTCCAGCCGGTCTCCGCTCCTTGTCATCCTTGGCATCCGTACAGACTTTACCCGTCCAGCCGGTCTTCGCTCCTTGTCATCCTTGGCACCCGTCCATTGCGCACTGTATTCACCACTATGCAGTGCTCTCAACCCACGCTGATCATTTGACGTTGACTCTTGCGTCCAGGACCATGTCTCTGGCGTCATGTACCGAGCCATACATGACGCCCTTGATCTTCGATGTGTGAAAATCGACGAGTTACTCCTTGATCAGCTCGTCAATGATCAGATCCTCGATGTCTTGGAACACACAGTCCTCTACCAACTTCAGTTTTGTACACAATCCGTCAGTGTCCGACTTGGAGGTACCCTCCGCGTCGATGCTCGCGCGTAGCTGCGACATGGAGGAGTGTTTGCACAATAATCAATGGACGTCGTGCATTGAGTTCGAGACTGCCAGGTTTCTGTCCAGTATGACGTTAGAAGGGAACTCCTCTGCCTCCAAGCCCTCCACAGTGTCCTTGGTGAATGTAAGGCTGTGGTGTAGGAACGTGAGTGCTGGTGCGGGTACCATGTACTCTTACTTTATTGACAAAGCCGCCTTCTCTGAGAGACCATTGTATGTCATGTCTGAGCACATGGGGTACCTCCGTGGCATCCTACGGTCGAGTTTGCAGGATTGCGGCATCCTACGGTCGAGTTTGCAGGGCATGGAGGGAATTGGTGCTTACTGTCGAACAGAACGTAGGACAGCAGTAGTTATGTCGGCCGAATTCTTCTTAGCAGAGACTCAGATCAGGGTCTGCCGTCTTCGACACCTTGCTCACTGCCAGCTGAGCAATCTGACCACTCGCTGTGGTGATCAGTAGCTGTTGCTGTTCTTGCTAAAATTTCCTACTAGCTTGCGTCTGATGTTGCTGCGTTATCAGGATCTTGATGAAGCTCTCCTTCCCACTGACAGTAAGATCCTGGTGCAGGGGGAGGCAGCGTGTTCTTGTCCTTGGAATTGGGTGGGGATGGAGTTCCCGATTGAAGGGGAGTCACTAATCTGGTTGACTCGTATTTAAAGGCTTTTCCAGTCGAAGGCAACTTGATCGGAGATTCGCCTGACCTATTAGATCTACCATCCATCTAGAAAACACAATTTACTCAGTGAAGTACTGAAACTAAAGTGTATAAAACTGTTTAAATAAATAGCAGTGTGCCACACGGTGAACTCCCAAATGGTGTTCACGTGAAGTTCTTTTTGCGAGTGCACAAAAAGGACTGGAGTTGTGACCCCGACGGTTGGTATATTTATTTGTCATTGTTATCAAATCGTCACTGCTA
Source organism: Cymbomonas tetramitiformis (assembly GCA_001247695.2). NCBI lineage: Eukaryota > Viridiplantae > Chlorophyta > Pyramimonadophyceae > Pyramimonadales > Pyramimonadaceae > Cymbomonas > Cymbomonas tetramitiformis. Next base: position 35,031 of record LGRX02027793.1, on the reverse strand, counting down.
CTTGAAAGCGTCACACTTGTCACAGGTCACAATGTAGGTGAAGGGGTGGAAGGCAACCAATGAATGCAGGAGGAGCGGTCTATGTGACTACAAACAGCTCGGTCCACTTCGAGGCCGGCGGGTGGTTAGATGGCAACAATGCCGTGCAACAGGTGCGTCAGGTGGTAATGCGGGTGATGACATGCTCGGGCATGTGACATGTCCGCTGATGAGCCGCACGCATAGATAGGTGGTAATGCGGGTGATGACATGCTCGGGCATGTGACATATCCGCGGATGAGCCGCACGCATAGATGGGCGGTATTGCGGGTGATGACATGCTAGGGCATTTGACATATCCGCTGATGAGCTGCACGCATAGATTGATGGTAATGAGGGTGATGACATGTCATGCTCGGGCATGTGACATGTCCGCTGATGAGCCGCACGCATAGATAGGTGGTAATGCGGGTGGTGACATGCTCGGGCATGTGGCATTTCCGCTGATGAGCCGCACGCATAGATAGGTGGTAATGCGGTGATGACATGCTCGGGCATGTGACATATCCGTTGATGAGCCGCACGCATAGATGGGTGGTAATGCGGGTGATGCACATGCTCGGGCATGTGACATATCCGCTGATGAGCCGCACGCATAGATAGGTGGTAATGCGGGTGATGACATGCTCGGGCATGTGACATGTCTGCTGATGAGCCGCACGCATAGATAGGTGGTCATGCGGGTGATGACATGCTCGGGCATGTGACATGTCCGCTGATAAGCCGCACGCATAGATAGGTGGTATTGCGGGTGATGACATGCTCGGGCATGTGACATGTCCGCTGATGAGTCGCGCGCATAGATAGGTGGTAATGCAGGTGATGACATGCTCGGGCATGTGACATGTCCGCTGATGAGTCGCACGCATAGATGGGCGTTAATGCGGGTGATGACATGTCATGCTAGGGCATGTGACATGTCCGCTGATGAGCTGCACGCATAGATAGGTGGTCATGCGGGTGATGACATGCTCGGGCATGTGACATGTCCAGTGATGAGCCGCACGCATAGATAGGTGGTATTGCGGGTGATGACATGCTCGGGCATGTGACATGTCCGCGGATGAGCCGCACGCATAGATAGGTGGTAATGCGGGTGATGACATGCTCGGGCATGTGACATATCCGCGGATGAGCCGCACGCATAGATGGGCGGTATTGTGATGACATGCTCGGGCATGTGACATGTCCGCTGATGAGTCGCACGCATAGATAGGCGGTAATGCGTGGTGGATGACATGTCATGCTAGGGCATGTGGCATTTCGCTGGATGAGCCGCAGCACAGATTGGTGGTAATGCGGGTGATGACATGCTCGGGCATGTGACATATCCCATGATGAGCCGCACGCATAGATAGGTGGTAATGCGGGTGATGACATGCTCGGGCATGTGACATATCCGCTGGATGAGTCGCACACATAGATAGGTGGTAATGCGGGTGATGACATGCTAGGGCGTGTAACATCCGCTGATGAGTCGCATGCATATATAGGTGGTAATGCGGTTGATGACATTTCGGGCATGTGACATATCCGCTGATGAGCCGCACGCATAGATAGGTGGTAATGCGGGTGATGACATGTCATGCCAGGAGTATGTGGCATTTCCGCTGATGAGCCGCACGCATAGATACTGTAGGTGGTACGTGGTGATGACATGCTCGGGCATGTGACCTATCCGCTGGGATGAGTCGCACGCATAGATAGGTGGTACGCGGGTGATGACATGCTCGGACATGTGACATGTCCGCAGATGAGCCGCACGCATAGATAGGTGGTAATGCGGGTGATGACATGCTAGGGCCATTGGATGTTTAACAGTGGTCTGTAGGGAAATGCATGAGGCTCTCAGTGTTGACACTGCTGGCACATAATGAATCATTGCGAACTTTATCATTGTGTACAGAGAAGTCAGGAAGCTGTATTGCATGCTGTACTGATTGTATGAAGCCTAGGTGCATACATGATAACTTTATGAACAGTAGAGTTTGAATAGTTCAAAAGTGTAACTAGTAATACAGTCGACAGAGTATACAAGTACACGTAGGATTAGAGATATATGATCCTGAGTAACAAGGACAGATATGGCCCCAAAATAATGACAAACCAGGTAGATGGCGGATGTGCTAAGACACCTATTATAATAATTATGAAATAGTGACAAACCAGGTAGATGACGGATGTGCTAAGACACTTATTATAATAATTATGAAATAGTGACAAACCAGGTAGATGACGGATGTGCTAAGACACTTATTATGGTAATTATAAAATAGTAACAAACCAGGTAGATGACGGATGTGCTAAGACACGTATTATTGTTGTTTTCAGAGTTACAGTGAAAAATAGAGTATTCACTTATTCTGCTAAATTAATTCGATAAGTGTATATATTGTTAGCAGCGGAAGTCAAACTTCCTAGTCCGCGGGCCGCTACCCAGCACATCTAACCACTGCCTGGTGCATGCTGGGAGATGGGGGGACTAGCAGGGTGGCGCCGTGTGTTTGGGGGACTCAGCGGTGCTGAGCATGGTGGGTGTCACCGTTAGCTCCAACACCGCAGATCTGTTTGTCGGAGGGGCCATCAGCGCGGGGAACGGCAGCCAAGTCCTAATTGGTCAGTCACTTGTGGTGAACAACACAGTGAGCATGGGTAGTGGAGGTCTTGCAACCACCCGCCTACCTACCCACCAGACCTCCAGCCCGCCTGCCTGACCCCCTCTTCCTCAATTCTTGTGCGAATTCCACCTTCTGCTGGTATACGCTCATTTTGGAGCATGCTCAAAGTGTCTTCTTTCCTGACTCCGTGCTTGAAGAAGCTGTTGTTGCATGCATGCAGTAGAGCCCCGCTTTTTACGCAACCCATCAAATGCACACTGAATGAACGGATGTATTTCCAGCATCACAGATCATTACATGGAAGGCGCAAAAATAGTTATACGTCCTCGAAGACCCCGTGAAGGCGAGGAGTTTGCTAAGATGGGAGGGAGGAGGGGCGGGAAGGGTGCATATCAGGAGGTATCTACGGCGCCAGCGCTACCATTGTGGTTCGCAATAACTCGAGGGTTGCGGATAACGAAGCAAAGGTCGACGGAGGCGGTGTGTGCGTGGTTGGCTATGGGACGTTGGAGATGGACGCCTCAAGCATCACAGGTAACCGAGCTGCAGGCGACGGGGGTGGTATCGCAGTGAGCACCGGTTCAGAGGCGGCCCTGCGCAACGGCACGGTGGTGGAGCGCAACTCCGGTGGCGATGGCGGCGGATTGGCGGTCTCAGCGGGCCGCGTCAGCATGATGGACGCCATTGTACGCGTGAACATTGCGCATGGCTCGGCAGCAGGCGTACTTGTGGATAGTGGCGCAGAGGTGGTGGTGGAGGGCAGCCACTTCGAGCTGCACCCTGGGAGTGCTCTGAAGGTGGTCGGGGAGGCACAGGCCATGGTGAGCCCCACCTCGCCCGGAGCTGGTCCCCATCATCCCAGCAGTCCCCATACTTTCCGCACAGGGAGCTGTGTTGTGAAGCAAGGTGGCAAACCCTGCAGACTGCGAAGCCGGGTGTGGCGCATGCCGGCCTAACCTCGGATCACGTGGGCCACTTATGGAGTAGTGTGGGTGGGCCTCCAGGTGAGATCCACAATATTTGCACAGAACAACGGTACCAGCGGCGGTGGGCTGTGGGCAGACAGCAGCACTACGGTGAGGCTAGATGGGTGCAGCTTTGAGAACAACGTTGCGGAAGCGGGTAGCGGGGGGGGGTTCTACTCAGCCGGCAATCTCACGCTGATAGAATCATTGTGCGTTGGGAACACAGCACAGGAAGGCGGGTCAGCCTTCCTCCAATTCACGCTCCCAAGCCAAGTGGCTGAGGTGCGTGTTTTCAATCTCCAGCTCAATCCCCTATTGTCATTGGTCACGGGTAGAGGAGCCGATCGCGAGCGAATGTGAGCCTGGATGTAGGGTAGCCTAGGTGGAACATGACTGATGCCATGTACCAGTGTCAATGTATGGCCTACTGGACTGTTCCCGGACCTATCGATACCAAAATACCGGAGGCGGACCTACTATGGGGGATATCAACAGGTTGGCCTCGAGTATGGCAAAAGATATTGGAGAATCGTAAAAACCGCAAGTTTTCATGTGTTTCCCCAATATTCTGACCTATGAGCAATAGCTGAAGATCACAACACTGACATACACCTTCCATGCGAGTGCGGCCCTGTGAAGCCCGCACCTGAATATGTTCAGAATTATTGCTGTAGAAATAATTCAGAATTATTGCTTTAGAAATAATTCAGAATTATTGCTTTAGAAATAATTCAGGTAATTTAAAGCAGTAATCACAGCGTCGACCGTCGCTCATGGGAGGGGGGCACGCCGGTTCGGGCCGATAGAGGGTGGGGACACACGATCGGCCCGACACAGTTCCCGCTCGTGACACACCGTTACGGTATTGACGATCGGAGTCAGCAGAGCTCCGTGAGCTCACGCGGGCCGGGGAACTTTTGCAAGCTTGACCCCGAAAGCTTCTGCTTCTGCGCTCTCAGATTCTGTAAAACCCTCCCACCCGTCCACTCTGAGTTGCTTGTGTATGGGGGATAAGTGTTGGAGGGCTGGGTGACGGCTGCACGAAAGGACTGCTTGCATAGGGAGGCATTTTGCTAAAAGAGAGGAAGGGAATCCAAAAGGAAGTAAGAAAGAGGAACGGGACGGCAGAAAGAAAAGAAAAAAGATAGCAGTTAATAATAGATGATAGTTATATCAGTGACATTGCTGAGACTGCTAAACGTGTTTGCTTGTCATCCTGCTGCGATATGTTCAAATTGGAGTGCAATGTAATTTTTGTGGTTTCAGACTTTAGAGATCCGTTGCTACCAATTATCACAGGCAACCGTGACTCCGACTGCAGCCGAGCTGATGACAGACGACACAGGCAGACTTGTGTACAGCTGGGGCCACTGCGATTCTCACTGGTGAGAACGGCAGTGGTCAGAAGCTTGAGTTATGACAGATGACACATGCACCATATTTGGTCCGTGACACAGAACAGGATGTGTACAAGTAGCCCAAACCGACACGACTGTTCAGCTCTGTTCCTGTTGCTCTTGCAAAAAGGATCTTCACGGATACTCTGTATCCTGTGAGGCACACTGCAAAAACATTTATGTAAGTTTCAATCACTTGTTTCAATTGTAAACAGTAGAGTAGGTCGTGACAAGACCACTAGGCTGTACGACACGATCGACAGCGACGTGAGCAGATCCGTAGAGGAAAAAACACAACTCTTCAGTAGATCTAGTTTTCCTTTCTGCCACACACGATGTCTGGTGAGGATTTCTCTAATTTGAAGGATTTCCCACACCTCCCTAAGAAACCTGGTGGTTCGACCGACAGGGTTTCTACCCCTGAACCGTCACCATCGCAAGAAGACCTGCTGAGGTCGATATTGCACCTGCAACAACAACAAGCTCAGGAGCAACGGTTGCTTCGCGAGCAGTTACACAGGCAGACGGTGATTAACGAGTCACTGGAGGCTCAGATCGCAGCAGCAACTGCGAAGCTGGCTGCATCAGACACCGGCGGCGGCGCGACGAAGACAGCAGAGCAGCTGTTGGAGCGCCGAAGGAAGTTGGCCTACGTCCCTGAGGCAAAGGCCAACCCCTTCCCGCGACGGCCTGCGAGTCTGACGTCTCGGATGCCTCAGTTGTACGATTTACACGGAAACAAGACGTACGACGTGTTGGCCAAAAAATCGAACTCGTCGATGAAGTTCGAGAGTGTGGTTTTGGGGCCTTCGATGTCGTACCTGTATGATGTTGTCACGTATGGCAATGATGCACTTGATTCCTGTGTGAGGCAGGAGATGAAACGCTGGACACGTTACACCAACGTTTGCATGAGATAATGAACTCAGTCCAGGGTGTGTACTCAATGCTGTGCAACCGCTGGACGATGCTTGAGCTGCGTGCTCAACTGGAAGCTGATCCTTCCTCCTCTCAGCGGGGAGGCGCAGAGGCACTACGCGCGAAGCTTCAGTTCGTGGAGGACCGTGTGTACAGTGCTTCGGATGGTCTTCTGGCGGATGAGGTGTTGCAGCAGTGGCTGGACGACTTCAATCAACAAGTCACGAGGCAGAGCGATGCTGAACACGACGTCAAAGCTGGCGGCAAATGCTGAGACGGGAAGCGGACGCTGGAAACCGCGCAACAAGGGCGGCGGTAGGTACAAGGATGACAAGCACGAAGACAAAAAACCGCTCGGTAAGGGCGGTAAAGGTGGCCGGGGCGCGAAGCCCGCGGCCGATGGTTAATGTGCCTGGGACAACTCCGACCAACGCAACTGCCCTCTCCGGGCGTTGGTCGGAGCAGTCTCACCGTTCAGCAACGGGTGAGACAGCGGAGGGGATCCTGGCGCGCATTGGGCGCCGGTGCGGAGGTGATGCAGTGAATCACGGAAGGCTGCAGGTTAAGGTGGGAGGCGGGTCCTCCACCTGTGTTTGATCACGGGGTTTCACTTCTGGACGCTACTCCACAGCAGCAGCAGTGGCTGAAAGTGGAGAAGGACCGACTGTTGGCGAACGGTGCGTGGTCAAGAGCGACGAAAAGATCTCACGTTTCTCGCGCTTTTCTGGTGCCAAAACTGGGTACGAACAAGTGGCGGCTAGTAGTCGATTTTCGCTGGCTAAATCAGTGGTGTCTGAAGAACAAGATGAGGATGGAGACTCTGAAGAAGCTGCGCAGACTGGCGAAGCCGAACAACTGGTGCTTCAGCTTCGACTTGCAGGACGGTTTCCACGCACTGGGAATTCGCCGGGACTTTCAGAAGTTCATGCAGTTCGACATCCAGGGAGAGCTGTTCCAGTGCTCGGCAGTACCGTTCGGGTGGAGCGATGCACCGAGGGTATTTTGCAAGTTCGTTCGTGTGATGGTGGAAGCGTTGCGTTCACCGGAGGCAGCGGAAGATCGCAGAGTTGTATGTCGCCTTCGGGACGGTTCAGCAGTGCGACAGCGATGGTCGGTACGACGCAGAGCGGGATGCGCTGGCGGGAACGACAACCGACACGGTGGAATGCGTGTGCTCCCGTACATGGACGACTTCTTGGTGCTAGTGGACTCGTACAAGGACGGCTTGTTGAGTCGAGATCGTGTACGACGTGTGCTGACTCGCCTGGGATTACAGCGCAACGAGAAGAAAGGCCAGTGCGATCCAGTCCAAGTTGTCGAACACCTTGGCCTAGAGGTGGATTTGAAACACGGACAGTTTCGTGTGACAGACCAGCATGTACGAAAACCTACGTGCCTTCATGTCAGAGCGAAGGAGATTTTGTGCGACGCAGCGAGAAATCGGAGGTGGATTCCGGCGAGGAGACTGGCGTCTTTTACAGGACTGTGCCAGTCGGTGTACCTCGCAGTGCCGGCGGCACGACTTTACCTGAGAGAGCTGTATTTCGTGCTGGCGGAGAAACGCAGCTGGGGATCGAAGGTGAAGATATCACGGGCGGCGAAGTCAGACGTCAAGTGGTGGTCGAGACTTCCGGTGATGAGCAAGTGGAACGGACGCAGGATCTGGAGACCAGCGACGAGAGCGAAGCTTCACACAGACTCCTCAATGACAGCGTGGGGTGGAGTGATCAACCTCAAGCACGCAGCGATAGGTTTTTGGTCAGACGAGATGAGAAGCTGGCACATCACACACCTCGAGTTGGAGGCGGTGTTCAAGACAGTGCAAGCTTTTCTACGAGAGCTCGAGGGCAAGGTTGTACGACTGTATTGCGACAACCAGGCGGTGGTGGCCATGCTCTCTCACTTTACCTCGAGGAACCCGGACTTGATGAGGAGGACGCGCAGACTGTGGTCGCTCCTCGACTTACACGACATCGAGCTGCAGGCTCGGTACATCCGCAGCGAGGCCAACGTGTGGGCCGACAAACTTTCTCGCTGCAAGGACTTGGACGACTGGAGACTCAACCGCGATTGGTTCGAGTGGGCCAACAGACAGTTGGGCTCCTACACTGTGGATCGTTTTGCGTCCGAGATCTCAGCGTAGCTACCTCGGTACTACGCGGCGTGGAGAGACCCTCTGTGCGAGGGTATGGACTCGCTGACGTACGACCGGCGAGGGGAGAACAATTGGGTGAACCCTCCGTGGGCGTTGCTGGACGAAGTGGCGCACAAGCTGCGGGAAGAGGGGGCTGCTGCGACGGTGGTAGCTCCGTACTGGCCAGGTCAGTCCTGGTTCAGGGAATTGGAGGCGCTGGCGACCGAGGTGATCATCATGTCGAGGCGTAGAGATCTGTTCACTTGGAGCAGGCTTGGAGGGTCCGAACTGCTAGGGCCCTCCAAATGGGACGCCGTGATGTTTTTTATCCAGGCCTCCCCGTGAGTTACTTTGCTGCTCAACTGAAGAGTTACTCGGTGACTTCGAAGACACCTAAGGTGACCGTGGGTACTAGACTTGAAATATTTTGGGTGGACGATGACAAGTTCTACCCGGGGAGTGTGAAGAGCTTCAACAAGGATGGTACGGCACACGTGGTGTACGACGACGGTGACGAGGAGACTCTGAACTTGTCCGAGGAGAAGTTTAACATCTTGCACAGCGCGGGTGTGTACAAGCAGAACAGTGAGACAGCGGAGGTGTTGAACGAGAACATGGAGCGCGGTGGCGACTACAAAGAGAACAAGTGCGGTGGCGACTACAAAGAGAATAAGCGCGGTGGTGACACGCAGAACTTCTTTACTCGTTCGCTGTGTGGACGATGGAGAGGTGAGCTGGGTCAGTCAGCTTTTACTGACCTGGCGATTCAGATGCAGCGACGGTCGCTGCTGAACTCAACGCTGAGTAACTACGGCCCGAAGGCGGAACGCTTTGTGTATTTCTGCCAGCATCAACATCGGCAGTGGTTGCCGGCTTCAGAGGCGACTGTGTTATTGTACCTGGCTTCTTTACTTGAGGCCGGGAACATTAAATCAACTTCCTTGCAGCCGTATCTTTCAGCGATCAACAACTACCACGAGGATTTGAGCCTAACCGGACCGGCAAAGGGTCGTGCTGTGACTCGAGCTGTGAAGGGAATGGCTACAATCCAAGCGGAGGCGGCAGTGATGGAGGAGAGCATCGAGACACAGAGCACGTGGCTTCCAGCCAGACACGTGCGACGTGTGCATGAGGCAGCTCTTCAACTGTCACCGAGGTCTTCAGCACACCTGCAGTTACTTCGAGCATTTTCCTACGTGGTGATTGCCTTCATTACTTTCGGCAGACCCGACACGGGAACATCACTGTCGCGGGTCCACGTGCAGCACGACGATGAGGAACTTTCGGTTGTTCTCCTTCGGGAGAAAGAGCGCCGGCATCACAGGGTGAAGAGGCGCCTGTGCATTCCCTGGAATGGGGTACCACTGTTGAGAGACTTGGTCCCACACTGGGAAGCACATCGTGACGCAGCGTGGAGCAGAACTTCGAGGACACAGCCGGACGGTTACTGGCTGCTACCGGAAGACCCGAAGAGCTACAAGGCTTCAGTTGCAAATGACTGGATCAGTTGGGCTCTCAGTGAGCTGAACTGCACACCTCCGGATGGTGGTCATTTTACTGCACACAGTACCTGGAAGGGTGCAGCTACGTGTGCTCGCTCGAGCCGTTGGTGTAATGATGGAGAAAGTGTGTTTCTTCGGATTTCTCTTTGCTCGAATCCTCATTTGCCAAAGGCAGGCACTGCAATAAATCTCATTAAATGATTTTGTACAGTGTTTTTAAATGCATTTAGTGCTTTTGAAAATGCTTTCTAAATTCAAGTTTTGATGAGATGTCAGACTGTCTGTGCAAGTCACCAAAAGGAAAGAGTCCTCTGGGTCGGGAGCGGTGGGAAGAGCAAAAGGAACAGAGCTGAACAGGCATGACGGTTCGTGGCTACTTGTACATCCTGTTTGTGTCACGGAGCTACATGTGTCATTCAGCTCTACTGCAGCATGAGTCACGGATTCTGTAATTCTGAAACCACTAAAACTCTGTTGCACTCCGATTTAAACATTTCTCTTTGCTCGAATCCTCATTTGCCATGAAACCAGAGATTTGAAGAAATCTGTGAGGCACACAAAAAAAAAAAAACTGCTCTCTGTCACTGTGGCCATGTTAACCATTTGAAGTAGTAGTCCATGTTTGTGTCCCTCAAAGCTGTCGGGTCGATGTAGTGCTGAATCGCCGAAGAGAACTGTGACCATCCTCCAAAAAAAGCACACCTTCTCCATCGCCACACCCACAGCTCGTGCACACGTCGCTGCACCCTTCCGAGTGCTGTGTGCAGAAAAGTGACCCCCCTCTGGGGGCCTGCAATCCAGCTCACCAAGAGCCAGACTGATCCAGTCGTTTGTTGCTGAAGCCTTAACATTCTTCTGGTCCTCGGGTAGCAGCCAGTAAGACGTAGGTTGAGTTCTCGAAGTTTTACTCCACGCTGCATGCCAGGCTGCATCACGCTGCTCTTGCCAGTGCAACACCAGCTCCCTCAGCCTGTCGATCCCACGCCAGGGAATGCACAAACGTCTCTTCACCTGGCGATGTCGTCTCCCTTTTTCTTTCAAGAGAACCACCGAGAACTCGCTGTCTCCACAGTGTACGTGCTGTCTCGACAACGAAGTACCCGTGTCCGGTCTGCCAAATGTCAAAAAGGCAATGACCACGTAAACGTAAGCTCTCAACAAGAGTAGCTCCTCCGATGAACACGGTGTCAACGCCAGTGCTGCTTCATGTACACATCGTACGTGTCTCGCCGGTAACCATGTTCGCTGTGTCTCGATGTTCTCCTCGTCCAGCATCGCCAGCTCCGTCTGAATCGTCTCCATCCCCTTCACAGCTCGGGTCACAGCACGACCTTTCGCTGGTCCAGGGAAACGCAAGTCTTCATGGTAGTTGTTGATGGCGGAGAGGTAGGGCTGCAAAGAAGTCGCTTTCACCCCCCCGTCGTCAAGAATGGAAGCGATGTAGAGCAAAACCGTCGCCTCCGTCGCCGGCAACCACTGCATTTGGCTGTTCACACAGAACTGAATGAAACGCTCAGCCTTCGGTCCGTAGTTGCCCAACGTCGAGTCCAGCAACGCTTTTTTCTGCATCTCCACCGCCAGTTTTGAGAGCCGGGACTGTCCCAACTCACTCTTCCATCGCTCACACAATGACTGAGCAAGGAAGTTCTTTACTGCACTGCCGCGCTTGTTCTTCTTGATGTCGCCTCCGATCTTGACGTTCTCATTGTTCCTGTCTTCTGCCTCGTTCGTCAGCTCGGACACACCCGAATCGTTGATGATCTTAAAATTCTCCTCAGAAAGGTCTCCTCAGAAAGGTCTCCTCGTCACCGTCATCGTACAGCACATGAGCCTTTCCCTCCTCGTTGAACTCGGTCACCAAACCCGGGTAAAAACGATCGTCATCCTCCCAGAACACCTCGATCTTCGTTCCCACGGTCACCTCACCCGTTGACGTACATGTCGATGAACTCTTGCGCACGTCAGTGACGTAGTGACTCACTGGGAGGCCTCGATGAAGAACATCACAGCGTCCCACTTCGAGGGCCCGAGCAGCTCGGACCCTCCCAGCCTGCTCGGAGTAAAGAGGTCCCGGCGCCTCGGCATGATGACTACCTCGGTCGCAATCGCCTCCAACTCCCAGAACCAGGACTGACCTGGCCAGTACGGGGCCACCACCGTGGCTGCAGCCCCCTCCTCCTGCAACTTGTGCGCCACTTCGTCCAACAACGCCCACGGAGGGTTCACCCAATTTTTTTCCCCCCGCCAGTCGTACGCCAGAGAGTCCACGCCTTCGCATCGCGGGTCTTTCCACGCAGCGTAGTACCGAGGCAGCTGCGTGGAGATCTCGGAAGCGAACCGGTCCACCGTGAAGGGCCCCCACTGCTTGTTGGCCCACTCGAACCACTCGCGATTCAGCCTCCAATCGTCGAGATCCTCGCAACGAGAAAGGTTGTCGGCCCACACGTTGGCCTCGCTGCGGATGTAACGAGCTTGCAGCTCGATGTCGTGCAGGTCCAGAAGTGACCAGAGTCTCCTCATTCTTCTCATCAAGTCCGGGTTCCTGGAGGTGAAGTGCGAGAGCATGGCCACCACTGCCTGGTTGTCGCAGTAAAGACGAACCACCTTGCTCTCCAACTCGTTCAGGAACGCCTGGACGGTCTTGTACACGGCCTCGAGCTCCAAGTGCGTGATGTGCCAGTTGCGCATCTCGTCCGACCAAAAACCTCTCGCGGGGAACTTGAGGTTCAGCACCCCTCCCCAAGCCATCATCGACGCGTCTGTGTGCAGCTTTGCCCTCGTCGGAGATCTCCAGATCTTGCGGCCGTTCCATCTGCTCATCACAGGCAAACTGGCCCACCACTCTAAGTCCTTCCGAGCTGCACGAGAGATTTTTACCTTTGCTCCCCAGCTGCTCTTCTCCGCCAACACGAAGTAAAGCTCCCTCAAGTAGAGCCTCGCAGCTGGCACCGCCAGGTACACTGACTGGCAAAGCCCTGTAAAGGCAGCCAGCCTCCTCGCCGGAATCCACCTTCGGTTTCTAGCAGCATCGCACAGAATCTCCTTCGCCTTGACGTGAATTTTGTGCACCCGCCGCTCCGTAACTCGAAACTGCCCCAGCCGCAGATCCACCTCCAAACCGAGGTGTTCCACAACTTGAACCGGATCCCACTGTCCCTTTTTCTCGTTCCGCCGAAGGCCCAGCCGGTGAAGCACCTGCTGGACCTTCTCTCGCCACAAAAAGCCTTCTCTCTGAGAGTCGACCAGCACCAAGAAATCGTCCATGTACGGTAGCACTCGCATCCCGCTGTGCTTGATCGCGTTCTCGCCAGCGCCACCTGCTCTGCGACGGACTGACCATCGCTGTCGTACTGCGGAACCGTCCCGCAGCTTCTTGATCTCCCTGCGATCTTCTGCTGCCTGTGGAGAACGCAGCGCCTCCACCATCACACGTACGAACTTGCAAAACACACGAGGAGCGTCGCTCCACCCAAACGGAACTGCCGAGCATTGAAAAAGCTCTCCCTGCAGGTCGAACTGCATGAAGTGCTGAAAATCCGGGTGAATCCCCAGTGCGTGAAAACCGTCTTGCAGGTCGAAGCTGAAACACCAGTCCCCCGGCTTCGCTAGCCTGCGCAACTTTTTCAGCGTCTCCATCTTTACACGATTTTTCACACACCACGGGTTCAGCCACCTGAAATCCACAACCAACCTCCACTTGTTCATACCGGGTTTTGGCACTAGAAAAGCTCTCGACACGTGCGATCTCTTCTTTGCTCTCGTCCATGCACCGTTCTCCAACAGCCGCTCCTTCTCTGCGTTCAGCCACGCCTGCTGCTGCAAAGACGCATCCATCAGTGACACACCGTGATCGAACCGAGGTGGCGGCGAACGCTTCCACCTCAATTTCACCCCTTGTGTAATCCACTGCATCACCTCTGCACTGGCGCCTGCTGCACGCCAAGCTCCCCTCTGCTTTCTCACCTGATGCTGCACGGTGAGTTTCCCCCGACCAACACCCGGAGAGGGCTGTTGCGCTGGCCGGGGTGGCGGCAAACACATCACGCATCGGCCGCGGGCTTAGCGCCCCGGCCCTTACCGCCTTTACCATTTGTCTTCTTGCCGTCCTTGTCCTCATCGTGCTTCTTCCACTCTCGCCAACGCCGATCCCGATCTTCTTTTGAACCCCGCGAATCAGCGTTAGCCGCATTTTTAGCCGTCGTACTCAGCACCGCCTTACCACGATTTTTGTCGAAGTCGTTCAGCCATTGCTGCAACACCTCATCGGCCACCAGTCCGTCCGCAGCCTGGTACACCCTGTCCTCCACGAACTGCAATTTTGCACGTAAAGCATCAGCACCACCACGCTGCGAAGACCCCGGCTCCTGTTCCAGCTGTCCACGCAGTTCTAGCATTGTCCACCGGTTGCACAACATTGCGTACACACCGTGAACCGAGTTAGAGACTGCGTGAAAACGATTTTGCAAGCTTTCGTACGACAAATCGCCGTCGTCCGCCACGTCCAACGTGTCGTTGCACTCACAAACAACGTCATGCAGGTACGACAAGGCCGGAGCCAGCACCAAGCACTCGTACCTCATTGAAGAGTTAGATTTCTTGGAAAGAGCGTCGTACGTTTTGCTTCCGTGCAGGTCGTACAGCTGAGGCATCCTCGATGTCAACGTAGCCGGCCGTGGCGGGAAAGGATTGCCAGAAGCTTCTGGCACGTACGCCAGCTTCTTTCTCCTCTCCAGGAGCTGCTCCGCACTTTTTGCAGCACCGTCCGAGTCCAATGATCCTGACTTCGCCGCGATCTTTGCCTCCAACGCAACGTTGATCTCCGATTGCCGTTGAAGCTCATCACGCAACAGACGATGCTCCTCCGTCTGCTGCCTCTGCATCTCTAAGATGGCCCCTTGCTGTTTTTGCAGCACCAGAACTTGTTGCATCAACAAATCCTGAGTAGTAGGGGGAGGGGAAGCCTGCTCGTTGCTAGGCTTCCCCGGGAGGGGAGGGAAATCCTCCAGATCCTTCTTCGACTTTGAATCTCCAGACATTTCCTTACCCTCAAAGGGAGTAACAGTTGAAGACGGTCAAAAGCAGCAGCAGGCTGTCGATTTTTGAAGCCGAGCTGACGTCCCGTCGTTTCACCGATGAGGCTCCCGTTGCCGTCGAATCCTCGTTCACAGCCAGTAGTTTAGTCACTACCTACTCTTCTGTTTACCAATGAAACAGGTGAAGGAAAAGTACAAAATCAATTTGCAGTGTGCCTCACAGAGTACTTTAGGTACCCGTGAAGTTCCTGTTTGCAAGAGCAAAAGGAACAGAGCTGAACAGGCACGACGGTTCGTGGCTACTTGTACATCCTGTTTGTGTCACGGAGCTACATGTGTCATTCAGCTCTACTGCAGCATGAGTCACGGATTCTGTAATTCTGAAACCACTAAAACTCTGTTGCACTCCGATTTAAACAGAATGGTCACAGCAGTCCTCAGCAGTACAGCACTACATCGATCCGACAGCTGTGAGGGACAAGGACATGGACTCCTACTTTGCTTGGTTAACTTGTTCACAGTAGATTTTCAGTAAATCGTGTGTGCCTCTTTGATCTTTGGGACATGGCAAATGAGGATCCGTGCAAAAGAGAAATGTTCAAGTTGGAGTGCAATGTAATTTTGGTGGTTTCAGACTTTAGAGATCCGTTGCTACCAATTATCACAGGCAGCCGTGACTCCGACTGCAGTCGAGCTGATGACAGACGACACAGGCAGACTTGTGTAACTGGGGCCACTGCAATTCTCACTGGTGAGAACGACAGTGGTCAGAAGCTTGAGTTATGACAGATGACACATGCACGATGTTTGGTCCGTGACACAGAACAGGATGTGTACAAGTAGCCCGAACCGACACGACTGTTCAGCTCTGTTCCTGTTGCTCTTCCCACCGCTCCCGACCCAGAGACTCTTTCCTTTTGGTGACTTGCAGTCAGCCTGGAGATTTCATCAAAACTCTGAATTTAGAAAGCATGTAAAAAGCACAAAATGCATTTTAAACACTTTACAAAATCTTTTGAATGAAATGTATTGCAGTGCCTGCCTTTGGCAAATGAGGATCCGTGCAAAAGAGAAATGCTTGAAATACATAGAAATATCCCTTCAGGGGCATATAGAGAGGGGGGAGGGGTTTAGCTCCAGCTTGATGTCAGGTCCCACGATTCTTCCTCTCAGTCATGTCAGAACCCATCTTAGGTAGCCCAGGCGCCAAAGACCTGTTCCCGTCGGCAGCATGCATGCACGGTGCCGCCCTGTGCGGCACCAACTCCTCTGTCCTCTGAATGCCCATCGTTGCTCTGTGGCTGTGTCTGGGTCAACTGGGAATGACGAGCGTGATGTGGCGTGGCAGATACGTGACAGCCGGTTCTTGAACAACAACGCCCTCGGGGAGGGTGCGGTATTCTACATGCGCGAGCGCCTGACCGAGAGCCACCCGGCGCCGGCGGCGCAGCTGGCAAACCTGCAGTACGAGCAGAACTCCGCCCTGGGGGGAGGCTCCATCATCTTCTGGGACCCAGATAATTTGACGGTGTCGCCAGAGCCCCCGGAGTGCCTCAGCTGCACGGAGGACGTGGCATCTGCAGGCAATACCGCGGGGTATGACTCTCCCTCAGGCTGGGCCTCCCGGGCCACCGGGCTGCGGGTGGCGGAGACCCAGGCGGAGGAGGCGGGGGGGTATGACCTCGTGCACGGCATTGAGGTGGAGGTGACGGACGCAAACGAGGAGGTGGTAACAAACGCAGACTTGACGGTGAAGCTGCTGAATAGCGCTGGGTCGCCATGCACGTTCACTGGTGACGGTTTCCAGCAGCGGGTTGTCAATGGCAGCGCCGTATTCCGCCACGACCTGCAGCTGGTGGGTATGCCAGGGGATATCTGCCTCCTGCATGTCACCACTGAGCTTGACGTGGAGGAGGAGGTGAGCTCTAGCGACACTGCGGTACCGCTCCGCTACTGCGTGCCGGGAGAGTACCCTGTGGACGGGTACTCATCAAGGTCCCAGAAGTGCATGCTCTGCGAAGCAAATCACATTAGCTTCTCCAACGATAGCGCCTGCTTGAAGTGCACCGAGGGCGTCACCTGCCCCGGGGGTGATACATACGTGGTGTGCCCGGGGCACTGGCTTGCGCCCAACGCGCGGTACTGCCAGCGACACGAGGACCCCACGCAATGCTTTCTGGACCGCCTGTATGACTGTGGGGTGAAGGACGCCTGCAGCTCTGTGGAGGAGGAGGAGGATGCCGTCGCCGATGATAACCACGCGGATGAGGACGAGTGCGCGATTGGAGGGCGCAACAATGCGCGCACGGGCAGCGGTATTGCCAGCGTGGAGAAGCTAGCGCTGTGCGACTCTGATGCTTACACCGAAGGGGTCATGTGCGGCGGCATGACACTGGTGGGAAGAGACAGAGCCCCTTGCCTGTGTTGCCGCAAGATGTCAGTTGGACTGCAGTGCGGCGCACCGTTGTGACCCTGTGTGATACTGCACGCCGTCGAGAGAAGTTATTAGTTATAGCCCGTTTCCGGCTGTTTTGCTCACTGCGTGCATTTCGCATTTGCTCTT
The DNA here is from genome assembly GCA_001247695.2 of Cymbomonas tetramitiformis. Lineage (NCBI taxonomy): Eukaryota > Viridiplantae > Chlorophyta > Pyramimonadophyceae > Pyramimonadales > Pyramimonadaceae > Cymbomonas > Cymbomonas tetramitiformis. The sequence continues at coordinate 17,862 of LGRX02027793.1, read as the reverse complement.
GCCGAAACTTTCTCCAACGGGTGCAGACACGTCCACTGCTCCAGCTCTGCGACACTGGGTCTTATTAGTATATACGTCCACTGCTCCAGCTCTGCGACACTGGGTCTTATTAGTATATACGTCCACTGCTCCAGCTCTGCGACACTGAGTCTTATTAGTATATACGTTCCAACATACTCGGTGGCATATTTCCCCCGCTGGCTGCCAAAGGTACGACTCACCTAGGTTTTGTGGCGGCTAAATCCGCAGGTGATATGCTCTGCGGACCACTACCCAAGCGCCCTGAAGGACAGCTGCCACCAGTGTCCCTCTCGGATCGCCATCCTGTTGCAGGTGGTGCTGGTGACGGTCGTGCTGGGAACTGGTGTAGTCCTGCTCTTCATGCTCTTTCTCAGGGCGAGCCGTTCAAATTCCATGCGTGAGTTGCAGGAGGATATCGTCGAGGACATCAAAAGCGGGGGGGCACAGACAGCCGCCAATCAGCTGTTGGAGGCGAGGGACGCGCTCAGCATGGTCATTGGGTACGCGCAGGTGATGGGCCAGCTCACCAGCATCTATGACGCGGAGATCATCCCCCCGTTTATCAGGCACTTCGTGGTGCCGTTCAGCTTGGTGAATCTGGACCTAGATACGATGCTCAACATGCGCTGCTTCTCCCACTACTTCGCACCATTCCTGGGGACCTCCTCCTTCTGGTTTGCCTTCTGGCAGTCAACGGTCACGCCCACGGTCCTATGCGCGCTCTCGGCAATGATGTATCTTTACCTGGCGCACCTCCGTGCCCGTCATCAGCAGCCGGCCGCCGAGGAGACACCCTCCGACCTGCAGTCAAACGTCCGTCCACGCGCTGTCCATCTGTATTTTTCACTTTATTTTCAGTGTGCCACAGACATGTTGGTCTTCCATACCTCCTTGGCTGCGCCCGGCTTGGGAATCCCTCTGCTCACAATGGCGTGCTAGTATCTGGACGCTGCAACTACCCTGCATTTCAGAAGTGTCATCACCACTGTCACTTCTGGAGTCGATTGTTATGTGGCGATTAAGAGCGTGAGGCAAAGGGAGGGGGGGAGAGTGGCAGGAGCTTCAAACCATCGAGCTGCAGTGGCACCTGGAAATGAGGGCGGCTTGCGCGGGCGCGGCCATCTTCCTCCTCATGTTCGTGCACCCGGGCATCTCCACCCTCATGCTCCAGTTGTTCAACTGTGAAGATGTGGCCTTCGATGCCGAAGATCTGCACACTCAAAAGTGGTGCGTGCACCCTGGCGCCCTGCACTGAGGACCGGCCGCGCCCATGCTTTTCTTGTTGCCACGTGTCAACGTGTGAGGTTTCATCTGCGGCCAAGATTAGGAAACGTTTGGATCGCCCACACGGTCATCGTCTGCATCCCTCCATCCTCATTTTGCACCTCTCGTTACGCTGTGCAAGGCCCTTGTGAGGGTTAGATGGTCCAGAGCGCCGCACCGATGAGCGCATAAGAAGTCCTGTGTCTTATGCAAGGCAGGCAGTGCTTACCAATTCGGTGCACCCCTCCATCAATGCGAGGCAGCAGTGTGAGCATCTACCCCCACCCCGCTCCATCAATGCGAGGCAGCAGTATGAGCATCTACACCCCAATCCTCCATCTATGCGAGGCAGTGTGAGCATCTACCCCCACCCCTCTCCATCAATGCGAGACAGCTGTGTGAGCATCCACCCCCCCCCTCCATCATTGCGAGGCAGCAGTGTGAGCATCTACACCCCAACGCTCCATCATGCGAGGCAGCGGTGTGAGCATCTACCCCCACCCTGCTCCATCAATGCGAGGCAGCAGTGTGAGCATCTAGCCCCACCCCTCCATCAATGCAAGGCAGCAGTGTGAGCATCTAGCCCCGCCCCTCCATCAATGCGAGGCAGCGGTGTGAGCATCTAACTCCCCTCCATCAATGCGAGGCAGCAGTGTGAGCCTCTACCCTTCCATGTGTTGGGGGCATGCAGGCTGAAGGAGGACAGCGCCAGTGAGTGCAACACAACGCAGTGGTGGGTGGCGGTCGCCGCCGCAGCATTCACCATTGCCACGTATGTGTTTGGCCTTCCAATTCTGCTCTTTGTTTGCATGAGGCGACTTCGGTGCTACCAGAAGGTGCAAATGCCCCGCCAGGTGGCGGACTGCCACGTGGACCTGGTGCAGCAGGGCGTGTGGATCCCTTGCTCCGAGAATGATGTCGTCGCCGTCCAGCTCAGCGGTTCCTTCTACGCCCTAAATTCGGAGGACATGCAGACTGCTCCCCCTGTGGACTTCTACCTCCCCAAAGATGCCTTTGTGGAGTGCGGCAGTGTGGCTGGCAGCGAGGAGGGGAGCATGATCATGACAAGCGACGGGCGGCTGATCAAGGGAGTGCACTGCTACGAAAAGGAGGACGCGGGTGATAAGGGGTTCATCACCATGGCCCCGGTGACAATGCTCGACGACCCCAAATACAGCAAGGTGAGGATGGCGATCCTGAGATGCCCCGCTGCTTGGCAGCAATCAAATAGTCTATATCAAATGTCAAAATAGTCAATCCCCCCCCCCCGCCGATCCAGCCGTCAGTACTGCAAGTTGGTAAGGGGCGTGCATACAATTCTCAGCCACCGACAAAACTTGTGGATGACCAGGCATTGGATGACTGTGGTGCGGATGCTTGCCGCAGGCACTTGGCCCACTTTGGGACCCCTTCGAGGACGCCTATTATTGGTGGCAGGTGCGAGGGCATGCGGGATGGGAATCCTTGGACACGGACTACTAGCTATGTAGGGTATTCTCGGACTTTGAGGCTTAGGGGCAAGTGCAGGGTTAGCATGTCGATGTAAGGCATTGGGGAGCACAGACAGGAGCGCAAGACATCTACTTTTATTAGTTCAGCCGTAAGAGAGTTGTGGTAAATCCCCTTCAGTGTAAAACTTCTGATCCCTGGTCATGAAACAGTCATCACCAGCTCAACAAGTTTCTGTATCTCAATGTGTTTGGATCAGAAATAGTCTCTGGAACAATTTTACAGTTTACATCGACGCACATGCATACAGGTCTCTCCACGCGCGTAGGTTTGCTTATACTAGTGCAGTAATTACAACATGAATGCACTACTGTTCAAAACCAAGCAAAAGGAAACCTCTCCTATCGGGTTCTCCATAAACCAGTGTCCGGAATTCAGATAGTCTAGGATCTGCAATGTGCGTCGTACACAAGCGTAGGTCTGCTGGCCGTGTGTAGCTGGCATCCGCCAGTGCTGTTGGCTTGACTGTACTCATTGCAAGGAGGAGTCGCCCAGATCACGTCAAAGGAACCAGGAGGCAGTTGCTTGTAGTTCCGCTGCTGAACCTCGGTGATGACCGCAACCTTGGCTCGCATATGCAAACCAAAGGCATTGTTTATGCAAGAGGTGCTTGAAACAAAATTCAGATTCGGCGTTTAGTTCGTAGACTAGGAACGTGCTCACTTGAAAATCCAGCCAGCGAGTACCTACAGAAAAACTCGATGAGATATCCAGTTGATGCAACTACGGCACCATCACTCCACACTAAGCGGTCAACGGGTCCAAGTATCGACTTGAACTTTTTTTTCATCTGGTCCTTGGAGAAACAATTCCTTGATCTGGCATCTATGTTTACCCTTGTTACTTCACGCGCTCAGGGTAGTTCGTGCACTTCACAACGGGGTTTGCTCGTGCAGACTGTGGAAATTATTCGGCGGCTGCTGCAAACCGGGATAGTCGTGCTGGTGAGAATGATAGCCGGGGAGAACGCGGCACTGGTTTTCGCGGTGCTCATCTCGGTCCTCGCCCTTAGCCTGCATCAGCGCTACTCCCCGTATAAGGAAGATTCCATGGACGATCTTGCTCTTTGTATCCTGGTGAGACACGGTGACCCTGTGTCCACCATCTCATCCCGCCTTCACTATTCTCCATATCACGTGGCTACACTGAGATGGACTTTTTGCCCCGTGATCCGACCAATCAGAGCAGAGTATGGAAATGATGCATGGCCCCGTGACGAGCTCTGACTAAGATCTAACTACTCTCTGATGTAACGCATGGCGCATCTCTATAAGAGAGGTTCCGATTTTCGATTACAGGTTACGGATTACAAGTTAAGGTCATAGATTCCCTTTTTTGCATGACATCGATGACCTTAACTTGTAATCCGGAAAACGGATTACAAGTTACGACATCCCAAACTTCGGGATGCCAGTGTTAATTCTTTCGTAGTTCGGGACACCGATTACAAGTTACAAGCTAAGGTTCATTTCGGCATCGAAATCATAGATTTGGAATATGCTACAGATTCTTATAATCTAGCGGTCAATTTGATTTACGTGTTGTGTCACATGCGTTGTTACTGCAGCCGCGTATCGTATACCACTGCGCCAAGACCGCGAAAAGCGGCGAAGAGCGAGCGAAGAGCGAGCAAGCAACAGCACAACACTCAGAAATGCGAGCATCGCAGCCCGCCACGTCGGAATAATATTTCAATGCATCGCTCGATCGACGATGACATCCTTAACTAATTGGGAATGCGGCCTGGACAGATTTCGGAATCAATTTCGCATTTCACATGCGTTCCGAGTTACCCGATTCCGGATTACGGGAACGTCACAATGACGATGACACTAATTTGCAATCCGTAACCTGCAATCGAAAATCGGAACCTCTCTATTGTCTGTATTTACTTTCCGTTGCCTAATCTCAAAGTGCTAAGTATCGGTGTACATGCAGCGCACTTGTGATGCACGATCATATAACGCTTCACTACTTGTTGCGACCTAGCCACCACGAGGCCCCCACCATCCCGGTCATCAAGAATGTATCTGCTTGTGCTATAACCAAAAAAATGCCTTGTCGCAGATGTCCTCGAGAATATCCAGACTTGTTCCGAAATCTAATTGTCCTCTCGTAGTCATCGAGAAAGGCCCTTTCTCTTGCATACCAATTGTGGGGAGGTGAAAACATACCCAAGTTAAGCACACTGCGTACCCGTTGCTCATTCGCGCTCAATTTTAGGTTTTGTGCCCTTTGGGAATTCTCCAAAGGAGTATTTTTAGTTGTTTATCCACCTCTGATCGTGTTGCTAGACCTTTCCAGCCATGCAGGCACGATGAAGTTGGTGTTCTTATTGTAGTAGAGATAGGTAATGTGAGAGTGTAGGGCTCGTAGTAGAGTCCTTATGGTAGGATATGAAGCGTGTAAATGAATCAGTGGCGATTTTGGTGTGGTGCAGCTCAACCAATTTATTGTGCAAATGGTGCTGGTGGGCTTCAAGCTATCCGATGGAGCTAGTGGATTCGCGGTTGGTCTTGCTATCTTATTGTTGCAGATCGTGCTTCTCACCTATGCCATGACTCTCGTCGTACCGATTTTCCTACCAGCCTTTGTTGAACTGAAACATAAGATCATACGGATACTCAAGAAGCTCAGTCAGAATAATTCAGCCAGCATCGTGCAGCACAATGAAGCAGCCCAACGGGAAGATGAGGCAAGCAACGTCAATGAGGTCATATGCAACCCAATCTTCTCAGATCAGTGTCAACAACAAAGCCAGGCCCAACCCGGATTCGATGGACCGATCCAGGTAGTTTCCTGGGCCCCATCAGAGCCCATCCATGTCGGTGCCAATCAAATTCCGGCTCCGTCACTATCCGTTTCCTTTGAGTCTGAGAACCCAGCCTCGCAGGAGTGCTAACGGTGCAGGAGAAATCAATTTATCATTCCCTTATCATATCCTCTGGATATACATCATTGACTTGTCCTTGACATATGACTCTTGACTATGTTCAAGATTTGGATAAATCAATAAATTGTCATATTCATCCCTTGCCATTTCATAAATGAATCCTCAATATATAAGGGCATTACACATGACTCTAAATACATGATGAGGATTGATTCGGCAATTTGAATGCCACGCACCTTAGTGCATTGGGCAGCATCCCAAGAACTGCAATAGGGCATTCTACCCTTATGATGGAAACATCGTATCAAGAAAAGTGTTCTCGTAACTCCTTGGCTGGCCACCATGGAACATTCGGTAACACACATTGTCGATACAGATTGATATCAGTTAATTCTTATCACACGAGCTTTCTTGCTCTTTACCAAGCATCAACAATGCGTTGAGTGACCGCGCATGAACTTGAATCCGGAATCAGGGTTTTAGTCACGGATGTAATGAACCATAAAATCATACCTGATATACATTCACGTGGTGTCTTGTAATTGTGCTGCCACCCTTCCGTCTCGTGAATGGATCGACGCAAATCAAATAGAGGTACGCGAAATGCATGCGAAAATTCTTGAGATCAAAATCAAGCGGGTGTCAATTCACCAGGTCATAGGGTTGCCGAGCGCCCGTATATATTTCGTTATCTTGTTATACAGTTTATCCATGTTTACGTGATATATATTGTTATACCTATATATCTCGCAGGTTATGGCCTCCGCGGCATAAACTCTCGCCCCCGGGTTTCACGGTTTCTCATTATATCCGATCCCGATATTCTTAGCTCATGGCTGGTCAAGAATATCCCCCATTTTCTAGCGCGGTGCTAACATATGTTCTTAGCGATTTGGGCACAAAATCCGGTCCGATATTCTTACATTGATGATATTCTTAAGTGTGAATCATTACTGTACAACAAGCACGGGTGAATGTGTAAAGTGTAATATTATAATCAAGTGTTGTCTTCCGCACCCGAACTCCCGAATTGTTTCCTGAAGCGGTCTTTAGTCATGATTTGCTGCTTATTTTGTCCGCATATAGAAGCCTCCAACAATCATGAACTAGTGCTTACTCATGATATAGTGCGTATCGTTTTGTATGCATAGAAGCCTCCGCCGGTCATGAACTAGTGTGTACTCATGATACATTGCTTTAAGCCAAGTTCTTCATTTACATTGCTTTGAGCCAATTTTAAGCCATGTTTTTCTCGAAAATATATAGGTGCTTAGGCGCGTGACCCCATTTTGGAGGGGGGTGGAAGTTAGAAAATATCAAAATAGAATTTGGGTGACTTAAAAAATAAGTCTCGTACAGGGCAAATCGCGCCACGTCCCGGGTCGCATCTTCTTGCGATGCAAGTGAAGTTTCTAGTTCAACTTAGGTATAATCATTAGAACCAAACTATTATTAACTAATACAATTTCAATATACAAGTAATGATCAACTCAACATTATGATCACCTCGCTTCTTTGAAAAGAAAATTTCAGTTATGCCCTTCGGGCGAGTGAGCATATTAATCCCAGCTTTTTAGCGTAGGGTTTTACAGGGGGAATGATATCGGTCCACTCCGTCCGTCCGTCCGTCCGGTCCGTCCACTGTGGACGGAGTGGACGGACGGAGTGGACCAAACATTCTTAACATTCTAACGTTTCGCAAAATAGGGCTCCCATACTTAAGCCCATACTTAAGCCCATACTTAAGCCCATACTTAAGGAGGGTAACGCGTCAGCCCGCGTCGACGCCTGCGTTTTCACATACTTAAGAAAATTTAATTTTTTTTCTGCATACTTAAGGAATATACACTGACTCCCCCCTCCCCCCCCTAATCAGGGACTCAGGGGGTATAACCCAGTCGTATGCGAGTGTCAAACGTGCGTCAGAGAGACGAACCCAAGGACAGAGCTTGACAATCGTATACGATTGTCAAACGTGAGTAACCCTGTGATTTTTTGCATCGGCCCATGCCCTCCTTGGCAATATTTAAATCGCTTGAGGCCTTTAGGAGGATCATTTCCCATTCTTTCCTAGTCCGGTCTATACGGGCTATATAGAAATTGTTAATGAACACGCGATACACAGTTCTGACAATCGTGTACGATTGTCATAAATGTTTCCCAAACGAATTTATTTGTAATTGTTTTGTTGTTAGTAAAAAATTTACACCGAACCCCACAACAATAATATGGGGGGGTGGGGGGGGGTCCGAACCAGTTTTGAAATCTAACGTAGAGCAAAATGACGATGTAAAAATCTGAAATCAAGCATTCCAAAAATGAAATCTGAAATCTAGCGTAGCAAAATTAGCAAAATTTGAAAAAGGAAATCTAACGTAGAGCGAAATGACAGATGTAAAAACTCTGAAATCAAGCATTCCAAAAAAGGAAATCTGAAATCTAGCGTAGAGCAAAATTAGCAAATTTTGAAAATGGAAATCTAACGTAGAGCAAAATGACAGATGTAAAAAATCTGAATATCAATCTGATTGTCAAAACCAGCTTTTCCGCAGACTCTGAAAGACTTAGACGTTAGACCCCCAAAAAGCCTGCAACCATGAATACCCCCCTAAATTTTTCGAAGAATGTTTGCAGCAATAACCCAAAAAACAAAATGAATGCCGGGCAAACCGGTGCTAACTTTTTCGAAGAATGTATGCATGAATAACCTAAAAAACAAAATGAATGGGGCAAACCGGTGCTAAATTTTTCGAAGAAAGTATGCATGAAGAACCTAAAAAATAAAAAGAATGGGGCAAAACCGTGCTAAATTTTTCGAAGAATGTATGCATAAAGATTGCATTCCGCACATGATATAGTGAAGTTTAGTCAACTTTGAAATTCGCAAATTCGATTGTCAAAACCAGCTTTTCTACAGACTCTGAAAGAATTAGACACACAAAAAAGAAACCGTCGCCAGCTTTGACAATCGTGTACGATTGTCAAACCCAGCTTTTATGCAGACAAGAATTAAAAATTAAAAAAAACGTCGCCAGCTTTGACAATCGTATACGATTGTCAAACCCAGCTTTTCTATACAGACTCAAGAATTAGACTTAAAAAAACGTCGCCGGCTTTGACAATCGTATACGATTGTCAAAGCTTCGGAGTCCGAGCCTGCCGTAGTCGCAAGCTTTGACAATCGTATACGATTGTCAAAGCTGAGTCCGAGCCTGCCGTAGTCGCAAGCTTTGACAATCGTATACGATTGTCAAAGCTGAGTCCGAGACTGCCGTAGTCGCAAGCTTTGACAATCGTATACGATTGTCAAAGCTGAGTCCGAGCCTGCCGTAGTCGCAAGCTTTGACAATCGTATACGATTGTCAAAGCTGAGTCCGAGCCTGCCGTAGTCGCAAGCTTTGACAATCGTATACGATTGTCAAAGCTGAGTCCGAGCCTGCCGTAGTCGCAAGCTTTGACCGGTCCCCTAACTCACGCGTGACAATCGTATACGATTGTGAAGCTTGGGCGCTACTAGGTCCGGCCCCCTGACTCACGCGTGACAATCGTATACGATTGTGAAGCTTGGGCGCTAGGTCCGGCCCCCTGACTCACGCGTGACAATCGTATACGATTGTCAAGCTTGGGCGCTAGGTCCGGCCCCCTTTCGTAGTCGCAAGCTTTGACAATCGTACACGATTGTCAAAAGCTAGTCCGAGCCTGACGTCGTGGTCAGTTTTGACAATCGTGCACGATTGTCAAAACTGTGTCCGAGCCTGGCGTAGTCGCTGCCTTGTTTATTCGCACGAGATATCGCAGGATTCGCAGGAAAATCGATGTTACGCCAAAACTTGTCAGACCAGTTCAGATGCCAATTTATAGCCTCTACCGGGCTTTGATGCGCATTCACTCCGACATTGAAGCAGGTGTCGTGGAGTTTCCTTGCAGTAGTTAGCAAGTACGAAGCAGACTACTGTGACGGATTATAATTTCTATTTTACTTATAACAATAAGACGAGCTTTTTTTTTATGAAAAATCTCGCCCACCTCCTCTACGACCTTCACCGACTTGGACTCGAGTTCGAAATGAAGTTGGGGGGGGAGGACTACCACTTGTATCTCGCAGCTTGTATTATAATAGAGGGTTTTGAAACAGTTCGACAATCGTACACGATTGCCAGAACTGTATCGCGTGTTCATTAATAATTTCTATAGCCCGTATAGACCGAAAAGCGTAGGCCGAACTCGGAACCGCCGGAATCCTGGAACCGTCGGGGGGGACTATGTACGCCACACCATTGTGACTGTCGCGCATGGCATCATCCGTGAATGCCCAAAAAATATCAAACAAAAAATCACAGGGCTACTGCCTGACTCACGTTTGACAATCGTATACGATTGTCAAGCTCTGTGTGAATGCCCAAAAAATATGAAACAAAAAATCACAGGGTTACTGCTTGACTCACGTTTGACAATCGTATACGATTGTCAAGCTCTGTGGTTAGGTTCGTCTCTCTGACGCACGTTTGACACTCGCATACGACTGGGTTATACCCCCTGAGTCCCTGGTTAGGGGGGAAGGGGGGAGTTAGTGTATATTCCTTAAGTATGAAGAAAAATAAATAAATTTTCTTAAGTATGGGAAAACGCAGGCGTCGACGCGGGCCGACGCGTTACACTCCTTAAGTATGGGTTTAAGTATGGGAGCCCTAATTTGCGAAATCTTAGAATGTTAAGAATGTTTGGTCCACTCCGTCCGTCCGTCCGTCCACTCCGTCCGGCCGGTCCGTCCACTGTGGACGGAGTGGACGGACCGGGCGGACCGGGCGGACGGACGACTTTCGTGGACCAACATCACATCTCAAAATCTTTAGGTGTGCATATGTACATATATGTGTGTATGAATGTGTTTCCATCCGTGGTAGCTGATATCGTCCTGCAGTTTTCCAGGGCCAACTTAGTAGGTGTCATTGTTTTATGCGTGGTGTCCCCGTGCGCGGTGCGACATGGTGTATATAATAGAGTATGTGTGTGTGTGTGTGCACCCCAAATCAAGGTATGTCTTACGCGAGGTCGACTTTACAAAAAACTTCTGATTTTCTAGATCGTGAGATATAAGCGATTTAAGTTTCCGCTTATGTGACCACTTCCGCGACTCAGATGGGATGGATGTTGTACTGGTCCCCACACGCCGAATTGGGACGATGGTCGGGTGCGAAGGGGGGGGTATGTTCGAACCAATAATTACACGGTGCCTGAAACGCCGAATTGGCGCGAATTTATAAATTCCTGAGTGCTTGGCTTACAGAAGCTTACGTTGAAGCCGATAGCCACTGTGAAGCCACTGTTAAGCCGGTTGCTTGAATTCGCGAGCGCCATGCACGGCATTACTTCGTAAGCTTCTGCAATCTTTTTAGAGGCAGTCTCTCGAGAATTTTCGCGCATGAGCGTGTCAAAGCCGAGCGTCAATGGCGCATACGCAAATGGCGGTATGCGCGATTTTGCCGCATAGTTGTTGTCGTGTAGCCGAACCTATTCGCAACTGATATGGCGAGCAATAGAAAGGCGTGTTCTATCCTAAACTTTGCGGCCAACGATAAGTGTTCGCGCTGTGTCTCTAAGCAGGCAGGTTGCAGCAACGCGCACTTGTTGCCCCAGCAACCTCCTTTTGATCACGACTGGCGACATCCACGCGGAGCTCCGACTTCAATAATACAAACTGATGCGCCGACGTTGCGGGATCGTAGAAAGAATGGCGTATCTGCTTTCTCGGCTTCGGACAGTAATTTTATCATCAATGTAGAGCGACAATTGATAGTTGAGACAGACGGCGATGACGCTGCAACTAATCAACTCCCCGCGAAGTGGTTAACAAGGAGAGGCCGTTCAAGATCGGAAAGTTGCACAGCCGATGATGGTACGCATGCACACGCTTATTGTGAATTATCATATTGGTACGGCAGATGTTAATTGTGGACATAATGGCAACGTATGCGCTCTATAATAATGGTAATAATACGCGCGTCGTCCGTGTACCTATGCACAATCATATGCGCACCATGCAGAGATTGCGCATTGTGTCAGTTGTATGCGGCGACATGACGCGGTGCCGGTGATCGGATATGTTGCAGCCCAAGAGCATACCGCCAATAACATTGCCACGACTGCCATCGACACGGCTGCAGAGGTGTTGCATGAAAGGGAGCTTCGAAGTTCAGCTCGTGCTACTTTCGAAGTGACGACTACCACACCGCGCAAACGACCACTGCTGAAGGTAGTTGCATCAGATGTAAATGTGGAGGTGACATCTCCACATGACACTGCGACACCATTATCTAGTTACAAAGAAGTTGGGGAGTATATATCTCATAAACAATGTGAGGCGATCAACGCAATGCACTCCGTGTCGCACGCCGACAAACATCGTATCCGAGGTAGGTCCACGCTCATTACATGCACGCACACATATGTGTTATTAACTTTGATGCTGACTTACCACCATGCATCGATGGTTATACGTGCTAATAAGATGATATATTCCGTGGTTTCTTTTTGAACAGAACTTGATGCTGCATGCACCGTGCTGCTAGAAGAGAAGCATGCAGTGCAGATGGCAGGACTGCGAATGGTAGCTGACATAATGGATGGCACCACGAAGATAGACATCGATGCATTATGCAAGCAGTTGTTAACGCCTGCTGAGATCGACGACATTCAGCGGATTCCACATACACAAATTGCCCGAAAATACACAGCTTGATAGCATTCATCTTCAATCGAAATACGGTGTCAAGCAGCGAGAGGGTGGGCCAGAATCAAATATGCTCCGATGCTGGATGTTTGGGGGCATCGGACTTGGTACTATCGTCAAGGTGGAGATTTCAGCGGAAGCAAACCTCAAGGTAAGCTCGTGATAATGTGTGTGCTCATGTGTGCTCATGTGTGTAAGTGTACACATTAGTATTCACTCTGGCTTACCACCACGCATTGTGTGTAAGTGTATGCGTGTAGTTGCAGATTGCAAAATACTTAAATATGTGTGTGTGCGTGTGTGTGCGCGCGCGCGTGTGTGTGTGTGTGTATGGATGAATGAATATTGTTATGTGTTGCGGGCTGTGTGGCTTTAGCATAATTTCTAAATTAAGTACGCGTGTACTTGCTATGTTGTATACTTGTGTAGACTGCGATGTAGCAACTTTTCTAAATTATGTATGCTTGGATTGAGTATGTATACTTGTATAGGCTGTGATATATCACAATGTGTATACTTATACTTGGATTTACTAGGTATACTATCTCGTGCATATACTGTAATATGTTGTGTCTTTAGTAGCAAATTTTCTAAATTATGTAGGCCTGGATTTACTATGTATACTTGTATAGGCTGCATGGGTGATATAGCATTTTTTTTCTAAATTAAGCATGCTTGGATTTTCTCTGTATACTATCTTGTATAGGCTGTATTATGTTGTGTGGCTTTAGCAACTTTTCTAAAATAGAAGTGTGGTTGGATTTGCTATGTATACTACTTGTATATACAGCTTATATACAAGATAGTATACATAGCAAATCCAAGCATACACAATTTAGTTTATGCAACCTACTACTATACAAATGTACATAGCAAATCCGAGCATGCCTAATTTAGACAAGTTGCTAAAGCCACACAGCCTGCACACAAAGCCACACCCCCCCACACAGTAATATGCATCCATTCATACACATGCCGCACAAGCATGTTCACACGCGCGTGCGCACGCGCGCGCACACACACACACAACACTGCACAAAAACAAAACAAGGTTGATTACTTAATTATTTTGCTGGGTTTTGATGAAGTCTAGAATCACATTGCCAACAAATATGGATGGAAAATTCTCCGGGGGCAAGTTGCCTAATAATGATGCAGTGATGTTCACAATGACAATTATGCCACAGCCTATACATGCACGCATAGCAAATCCGAGCATGCGTAATATATGAAACATGCTAAAACCACACAGGCCGCACCACACATACACACATATATAACAATATGTATCCATCCACGATACAAATGCATGAGCAAGGTCACACACGCGCACACGGCACACTTTTGGAAAAAATAATTTTCATTATGGAGTTTCATTAGTCTTCCAGGGCCATATATATATATATATATGGTGTTTTTAGAGTGATATAATATGTATATATATATATATACATATATGTGTGTGTGTGTGTGTGTATGAAATGATCCGGGGGAAAGTTGCATAATAATGATGAAGTTATGTTCACAACAATAATAATCAAGATTATTTTGCTCATTCATATTTTTCGTATATTTTTCGAAGCTGCATCGTCATCAACGGCGGTGCCGCAAGTTGCTGCTCGTGGCCGAGGCAAGGGGCGAGGGGGAGTTGCATCATCTGCGGCTGCACAACCACTTGTAGCTCGTGGACGAGGCAAGGGCCGAGGCGAAGCTGCATCGTCATCAACGGCGGTGCCGCAAGTTGCTGCTCGTGGCCGAGGCAAGGGGCGAGGGGGAGTTGCATCATCTGCGGCTGCACAGCCACCTGTTGCTCGTGGACGAGGCAAGGGCCGAGGCGAAGCTGCATCGTCATCAACGGCGGTGCCGCAAGTTGCTGCTCGTGGCCGAGGCAAGGGGCGAGGGAGAGTTGCATCATCTGCGGCTGCACAGCCACCTGTTGCTCGTGGGCGAGGCAAAGGGCCAGGAGAAACTACATCATCTGCGGCCACACCGCAAGTTGTTGCTCGTGGCCGAGGCAACAAGAGGAAAGTTTGATCCGCGGCACGAGTATATATTATGCACTTGTAGACCATGTCATCGAGAGTAGAGCAAAAGTGGCAACAAGTAACATTGACATAGACACACTCAATGTGAACACACAGAGGTCGAGTATGTTGTTATGCTGGCGAGGAGCGAGAACATAAAATGTGTTTTATGTTATAAACCCATGGATGTGAGATGGGCGATCCAATAACTCACGTCATGGCATCTTGCCATACATAATGCTATGATGAGTAGTAAGCATTTCAACATAGTTTGATATCTTCATTGATGGATAGATTGTGACGAATTCCTCTGATCGCTTGATGAGATGAATATTTTTATAATCACCGCTGCACAAATAATAAACGAGTGGCCATCCGCTTCATCCTGTCTGATCCGATTACGTACGCGTCTACGCGATCGTGTGAATATGGGAAGATTTTAACATGCATAAATCATAACCACAAATAACATCAATTCCCTATCCTCTGAGGTGTTTATCACACTCATAATAAAGGGCCCATTGCACGTTCACTTATTGCAACGGCGAAAGCTGCGTGATGCCCGCTTGTAGCACCTCGGACCTCCGCTGCGGGGAGAGCAACGCGGTTATGCTCATGTCGACGCGGCCGATGCAAAATTAACAGGCAATGCATGCAGTGAACAAAAATTCCGGTGGAATGACACCGATCCGCATCCGATGCCAACACGAGGCCGCCGCGAGGGCGACATGCGTATAGAGCATACACAACCCATGTCGTCTCATCTCCACCATCCTCCATCTCGGAGTTGTCACCACCAACATGAAAGTTAGTTCTCAAAAATGCTAGACCGTAGGAATCGCGCCCCATATGAGCGCTATCAAGGTGAAAGTTGCTAAAATGTGGCTAAAACTGCAATTTGAGTCCATTTTGGGACCTTAAACCCCAAATTCGGGTTATTGTACCATGCAACTGACATATGCGGACATCGAATATCGGATTCTCAACATATAAATTGGTTATTCAAAATGCTAGACCGTAGGAATCGCGCCCCATATGAGCGCTATCAAGGTGAAAGTTGCTAAAATGTGGCTAAAACTGCAATTTGAGTCCATTTTGGGACCTTAAACCCCAAATTCGGGTTATTGTACCATGCAACTGACATGTGCGGACATCAAATATCGAATTCTCAACATGAAAATTTGGTTCTCAAAAATGCTAGACCGTAGGAATCGCGCCCCATATGGGCGCAATCAAGGTGAAAGTTGCTAAAATGTGGCTAAAACTGCAATTTGAGTCCATTTTGGGACCTTTAAACCCAAATTAGGGTTGTGGTAACATGCAACTGACATATGTGGACATCAAATATCGGATTCTCAACATCAAAA
Organism: Cymbomonas tetramitiformis; assembly: GCA_001247695.2. Lineage (NCBI taxonomy): Eukaryota > Viridiplantae > Chlorophyta > Pyramimonadophyceae > Pyramimonadales > Pyramimonadaceae > Cymbomonas > Cymbomonas tetramitiformis. The sequence continues at coordinate 2,055 of LGRX02027793.1, read as the reverse complement.
TTGGTTCTCAAAAATGCTAGACCGTAGGAATCGCGCCCCATATGGGCGCAATCAAGGTGAAAGTTGCTAAAATGTGGCTAAAACTGCAATTTGAGTCCATTTTGGGACCTTAAACCCCAAATTAGGGCTGTGGTAACATGCAACTGACATATGTGGACATCAAATATCGGATTCTTAACATCAAAATTGGTTCTCAAAAATGTTAGACCGTAGGAATCGCGCCCCATATGGGCGCAATCAAGGTGAAAGTTGCTAAAATGTGGCTAAAACTGCAATTTGAGTCCATTTTGGGACCTTTAAACCCAAATTAGGGTTGTGGTAACATGCAACTGACATATGTGGACATCAAATATCGGATTCTCAACATGAAAATTGGTTCTCAAAAATGCTAAACTATAGGAATCGCGCACCATATGGGTGAGTACAAAAAACAGTCAATCCATCCCATCTGAGTCGCGGAAGTGGTCATGTATGGTTAAGTATGGGAGATAAGGCATGTGGCACGCGTGGGTGGACGGGGGTTACATACGGGGGTTACATACTTAAGTGCATAATTTCGGAAAATGTTATTATACGGCTTGATATTTTTGGAGAAGTTTGGAGAAGGTTTGGACAAACTCAAAAATCTAAAATTTTGACATTTAGGGTTTAGGAGTAGTCGTGCGGGGCCATTTTGGTCACGGCAAACCGCAGGAAATCGTGTTTTGCACTTGGCATGCATGCGCGTCGCATGAATGTGTTGATAAAAGGTCACCGCCGAGTTTGGGGAGGTGCACCAAGTTAGTTGAAGGCACTTGAAAGTTGCATAGCCAAGATTTTAGGGTTTTAGGGTTGCTGGCGGGTGAAATATTGGCGGTGAGAGCAGGGGTTTCGCGTATGCGGGGTCCGCTATAAAGTGCATAATTTCGGAAAATGTTGTTATACGGCTTGATATTTTTGGAGAAGTTTGGAGAAGGTTTAGACAAACTCAAAAATATAAAATTTTGACATTTAGGGTTTTGGAGTAGTCGTGCGGGGCCATTTTGGGCACTGCAAACCGCAGGAAATCGTGTTTTGCACTTGGCATGCATGCGCGTCGCATGAATGTGTTGATAAAAGGTCACCGCCGAGTTTGGGGAGGTGCACCAAGTTAGTTGAAGGCACTTGAAAGTTGCATAGCCAAGATTTTAGGGACTTAGGGTTGCTGGCGGGTGAAATATTGGCGGTGAGAGCAGGGGTTTCGCGTATGCGGGGTCCGCTAGAAAGTGCATAATTTCGGTAAATGTTGTTATACGGCTTGATATTTTTGGAGAAGTTTGGAGAAGGTTTAGACAAACTCAAAAATGTTATTTTTGACATTTAGGGCTTTGGAGTAGTCGTGCGGGGCCATTTTGGGCACTGCAAACCGCAGGAAATCATGTTTTGCACTTGGCATGCATGCGCGTCACATCAAAATTGTGATGCCCCAAGTTTGTTCAAATGCTTGAGCATAAATATGCAAAAAATGTTATCATTATTGCATTGTGAATGCCAAATCCCATACTATATATTTGAATGCAAAAATTACAACAGTGATAACACGCGCTCATGCTCGGCAGCAGGCATCTTGTACACATCCCCTCCTTTAACTAGGCGCACATCGGTTGCACGCACGGCTTCACAAGAGATCAAGCACTTTTTACTTGTGTCTAGTATGTAGTCATCTCTCACATCGGCATCTTCCCATTCAAAGTACCTCCCCGAAACCACAAATTCTCCCGGGGCAAAATATTGCCCATAGTCATCTCGGCGCCCCCTAGGTCCAACCTCCGTCACGGCGGATAACGCCTTCACCAAGTAGTAGGCGTGTGTGCGGTCCGCCGGGTCTCGGTGGACCGCGATGATGCATCCGCGCCGCACCGCTACACTCACATCACTCGCATACTCCTCCACCAACTCCCGCACCCTTGCCGCGCCCGCACCCGTTGCGGGCATCAATTCCACCTCCCTCCACAAATCCACATGCGAGCTCTCCAAACAGTTCTCGGACGTCGGCATGGACGACACACATTCTGCATAGCATGACACGCAATAGCA
>LGRX02027792.1:0-15035 GCA_001247695.2 Cymbomonas tetramitiformis | reverse complement strand
ACCCCCTATGCGTGTGCGCACCCTCGAGCTCAACCCACCCCCTATGCGTGTGCACCCTCGAGCTCAACCCACCCCCTTTGCGTGTGCGCACCCCCCACCGCTCATTCTTTGGTTGAGTTGGAGGGTGCAGATGAGCAAGGGGGGCCATTCTTTGGTAAAAAGAAACATACCTTTGTAGATGAGACAGATGATGGAAACTCGAAACGTAATTTTCCTACATGGACCACACAAGAACGAAAAGGTTAGAACTCCAAGCCTAAAGAAAAGGAAAGATCGGACGTCCAAACAAAGAGGGTGAAAAGAAGATAGAAAGCACACCTTTATTGTGTGGCATCCCGGGTTTTCACCGAGACCTCAGCTTGAGCTTTTTCTTCAGGCCCTGAATAAAAGTTCAATGCCTTAACAAGTTGTTGAGGGCCTTAACAAACAGTTCAAGGATCATTCTTTGGTAAAAAGAAACATACCTTTGTAGAAGAGATAGTTGATGGAAACTCGAAACGTAATTTTCCTACATGGAGCACGCAAGAACGAAAAGGTTAGAACTCCAAGCCTAAAGAAAAGGAAAGATCGGACGTCCAAACAAAGAGGGTGAAAAGAAGATAGAAAGCACACCTTTATTGTGTGGCATCCCGGGTTTTAACCGAGACCTCCAAACCGCAGTTTGGCGCTCTGTTTGAGCTAATGCCACGTTCGCAATGCAAACTGAAAAAAACTGTCCTCAAAAAGATAGGGTTGCGAAGAGATCACCCATCTCTTCGAAAAGTTAACCAAAGGAAGTGATGAAAATACTTTCATGGGGTAGTTTTCCGCGAGGAAAACGCTCGTGAAGTCAAAATAGTCGTGAAAATAGCGGTTTTCCCGCTATCGAAGGGTCTGAAAACCTGCGAATCTTTCAAAAAGGAGAAGGTAAGTAAACGAGTGTCGTTGAACACTCTTCTATTGTGTGGCATCCCGGGTTTTAACCGAGACCTCCAAACCGCAGTTTGGCGCTCTGTTTGAGCTAATGCCACGTTCGCAATGCAAACTGAAAAAAACTGTCGTCAAAAAGATAGGGTTGCGAAGAGATCACCCATCTCTTCGAAAAGTTAACCAAAGGAAGTGATGAAAATACTTACATGGGGTAGTTTTCCGCGAGGAAAACGCTCGTGAAGTCAAAATAGTCGTGAAAATAGCGGTTTTCCCGCTATCGAAGGGTCTGAAAACCTGCGAATCTTTCAAAAAGGAGAAGGTAAGTAAACGAGTGTCGTTGAACACTCTTCTATTGTGTGGCATCCCGGGTTTTAACCGAGACCTCCAAACCGCAGTTTGGCGCTCTGTTTGAGCTAATGCCACGTTCGCAATGCAAACTGAAAAAAACTGTCCTCAAAAAGATAGGGTTGCGAAGAGATCACCCATCTCCTCGAAAGTTAACCAAATGAAGTGATGAAAATACTTAAATGGGGTAGATTTCCGCGAGGAAGACGCCGGTAAAGTCCAAACCGCCGTCAGAATAGCAGTTTTCCCGCTATCGAAGGGTCTGCCGATCTGTGAATTTGTGAACAAGAGAAACTTCGAGTGCAAACGCGTATGATTAAGCGTAGCTAGAAAATTGTCATGTTACCATACAATATAACGGAAATAAAATACAAATCAACTGTTAGAAGATCGTAGTGCACCATCTCGTCGAAACTTCCCAAAGCCAAAGAGCGTTCCAAGCGCTAGCGTAAAACTCTTCTAGAGTGGCCCACAACAAGGCGTGGACATTCTGAAACAAAATATTGTTACCAAATAAAATAAAATACTGCGCTAGAGCTGCTTTAAAATGCCCCAAAGGGGTTATTTCACCGCTTACTTGAAGCGCGGTCAAGTCCGAAGTGTTTCGAAAATTCAGGGGGCGCTCCACTATAAAGTTAATTTATATATTTTTAAGAGAAAATCGTGTGATGGTTGTATAATTTCATGACACTGCCTCTGCCCCCTGAACTTTTCATCGTAAGTAGCCCACCAACTGCCGGAACTACTGGGGTCTGAGCAAGAACTTCCTCTATCGGAACTCACTGTTACGAAGGCAAAACAAAAATGAGCGTCTGCTCTAACTTGGCTACGCCGCCCTACATATTGCAGTTGCTACCTCCAAATAAGATGTAACACCCATCCGTACTTCCGCACCCTGTCACTGCTGTGACCGCTCGCCGCGTATTGTGCTGCGCGTGTCATATGTTCGTCACAGGGACTACTGTCCCAGGTGTCAAAATCCGGCTAAGGCACACGACAAGCCGCGGTTTGTGACAAGACGTCGGAACGAAAACATACAAGATGAAAACAAACGAAAGCGATACACACACGTAAGCGAGTGCATACCAAATGCGGCACACCAGTTGAGCAACAAACACATTGGACGCGTGTGTCACAAGGGGGCATACGCGGATGGCACATATGGGGCATATGGCGGGGGGGATCGGGGAATTAGGGAAAACGCACAAGTCATCTGAAAACGTACAGTGGCATGAGGGGCACACACACGAAAGTGCATATGAAACTAAAAAGGTATGCGAGGATGCTGCGAGGATCTCGTAGGCGAGCGTTGAGCGTGGAGTCGGTCGAAGATGAACACAAGCGGAAAGGGGTCGACTAGTCGAAGGTCGTCATGCAGTCGAGCACGGATCCTGCATGTAAGCAAAAAATTAGTCATGCATACACATATCGATGCATACACACTTAACGTCAGTCGCAGAAACATTATGCACAAAGATATTCATAGCAGGCAGGGTCACAGCAGCAGGGTCACAGCAGGAGGTGCACGGGAAGATGCAAACAAGAAATGAGCTTGAAATTGCATCAGAACTCCCCTTTGGGTTAATTTCGAAGTTCGAAGCATCGATCTTAGAAATCCAGCTTTCTAGGCATTGATTGGCAGTATCTTTTTACTATGACAGACGACTGAAAACTCGAACGATCTTGGAAATCTGTTTTTTGAGTTTCCGATTGGCTAGTATTTTATAATGTGACTCGTGATTGAAAAGACGATCGACTGCGTTGATGACAGACGATCATCGTAGACATCTTCACCGTTCGCTTCGCCGTTCGCTGACGCGACGGTACAGATCACCGTGCGCTGACGCGCCGGTTACAAAACAGCCTGAGGTAGGATAGACTGTGATGACATGACATGACATGACATTGACATGACATGACATGCCATGACAGCGACAGCGACAGTCGACACTGATGGCACACCGATGACGCTGTAAGCAATATTTGAGCAATATATCGCGAGTTGTGATGACGTGGCAGAGTCGAGAAATATTGTTGCAAAGCATATTTCATGACGTGGCTCTCACATGATCCCTTCGATTAATCGAGGGCTTATGTGTCACAAATATATCATGAAGAGGAGCTAATTAGCCCCAATATCACCTGAGGTCGCTGACGCTCCCTCAGGTGATATTGGGGCCGCTAATTAGCACCTCTTCATACTATATATCCATATTATATGAATCGAAGCCCTGTGTGACTACGTTAATATAAAATGTGCGTCTATAAATTAGGTCCTCATTCTGCCAATTCCCTGAAATGCTTGCAAGGACGGATGAAATTCAGTCCGGTAACAGTGCAATTGACGCCCATATCGTAGGCCGTACACGACACAGTGTATGCTAGTGTATCCATGCTGTACGCAACCCTCTGACCTTTATCGTCTTGGCACGAAGTGAATTACTTACTTACTTAGTCAATCAGCAGCAGCAGCAGCAGCAGCAGCAAAGCTCGAATCCCAACGGGCGATACAGTCGAATGTTCCATCTCACGATCGCCAGACGCTAACGATGACAGTGCCAAAACAGTCGCGTGTATGTACCACGACGCCACCCACGCGTTATGGCATGGCATGCTGGGAAGCAAAAAGCAAAGCACGGTCGCGCACATGATCCTGCGGTCATATGATGTAATGGCGATATCCATGTTAACATCGCATGGTAATTAATCGTGCTGTCCAAAAAGATCGACGCCTAGTGGAGATTGCATATAATTTGTGATCGACGGCGCCTAGTATTATATCAATTGAAGCCCCAGTGTATTGTATATTGGGGAAATAATATACAATGATGAAATCGAAGATTCCCCCTCTTTTGAAAAATCGGGAAAAATTCAGTCCCTTTAACAGTGCAAAAATTGACGCCCAAATCGTAGGCTGCACACGACACATTGTATGCTGTATCCATATACCTAAAGTAAGTAGATTATTCAAGAGTTTGACGATTATTCAAGTCTACGGTGTATGGTAAGAGTTTCATCAAATCTACGGTGATGCGGGTACCATATCAAATCTATCGCGTCGCGAGCGCAAATTCTTTTCAGCAAATCTCCCATTTGATTACTGGTGATGACTGTATCAAAACCCGCTCTACGACGCTTCATATGTGTGTGTCAACGTTGAAAGTATTGGAATTGGTAAAATTCAAGTTGTATCGAAAATACCTAGATGACGATGCATTGCATATAAATTATTGTCAATATCGACTATATCATCATTGCTTTCGATGCCTCTTCAGCTGTACAGTACACGTTTACAATTTATATCATATCACGACTTTCGATCCCTTAGCCAATGCATGCATGGAGTATGTACTGTATCGATAGCTGATATTATAAGGCACGGATCTACCAATATTTGTGACACGTAACGACCATATCGCAAAAATGAGACACGCGGGTGTCTCATTATATTCTCATTTTTTAAAAAGTTATGATAACGAGGTTTTTTTTATATGACTAGATAGCATTTGGAGAGTAGATAATGACACGTTATTTCAAAATTTGAAATTTTAGGGTATAGCCCGAAATTTGGGGTTTCCAGGCGATTTTTCGCCCCGTTTCGGGCGGTGCTCAGGTGTCAATCGGCGGAAGTTATGATAACGAGGTTTTTTTTATATGACTAGATAGCATTTGGAGAGTAGATAATGACACGTTATTTCAAAATTTGAAATTTTAGGGTATAGCCCGAAATTTGGGGTTTCCAGGCGATTTTTCGCCCCGTTTCGGGCGGTGCTCAGGTGTCAATCGGCGGAAGTTATGATAACGAGGTTTTTTTTATATGACTAGATAGCATTTGGAGAGTAGATAATGACACGTTATTCAAAAATTTGAAATTTTAGAGTATAGCCCGAAATTTGGGGTTTCCAGGCGATTTGTCACCGTGATTCGGGTGGTGCTCAAGCGCCATTTGTTGAAAGTGGTGATAATGACGATGTTTTCATATTGGATACGTCAAAGTCATTCCAAACAAACTGAGTCTGAAGAAACTTTTGTTCATATCTTACATACACCCCGAGAATGGGAGGCTTTAATGTTAAAAGCGGTGGCACCAACCTTAAATCTAGGGGGTGTAGGTCTGCACGAGACTGTAACTGTGTGCGTAGCACAAAAAAACAACAAAAACCGACAAAAGGCACGAAGAATGCTACCAGATAAGACGTTGGTGCTATGAAAATATACAGTCTTTATTTGAACAGTCAAAGCACCCAGGGTTAGGGGTTTTCTTGCGGGCGCGGTATTATTCATTGTACAGGCCGGTACATACGATGGCAGTGCAGGTGCGATCTCTCAGTTCGTTTGCTGGCTGGCTTATTAAGCATACCTACCTATTTGCTAACAGACATGTACAGGTCAAACGTTTGCACAATCACCTTGGCGCGCAGAACTTGTTCAGACACTTCCAGGTGCTGGGCGAGCTCCTTGTACCCGTTGTACTGTGCGATCGCCGACCGTTTCTTGTCCGTGTCCTCGCACTTCAAGTCTGTCCAGAGGCTTTCTCCTATCTTCTCAGCGTCAGCTTTCGCCGCCGGGGTGAGGTCGAACTGACCTGGCCACTGCGGACCTGGTCGTGGTGGAGAAGCGAACATCGCCGGTCGTGATGGAGGAGAGGCTCCCGGGACTTTGGAGCCCGTTGGCGTCGTTAAAGCAGGTGACCCTCCTACTGCGCCGAGCGCTGGCGCTCCCGGGTAAAAGCCTCCTCCGCCCAGTTGGAACATTTGGGCGAACGGGCCTGCTGCTGTTACTGCCTGTTACCGGTGACGTACCAACCGCCCCCCCCCACACCAGTTACAAGTTCCGTGTCTTTCAATCTGGACCTCAAGCCAGAGTTCCCTCCTCCACAATAAACACAAACAACTTGAACGTAACAACTAGCTCCTACCTGCACGGCTGTCTTCAGGATCTCCCTCATCGCTGCAGCCTCCGAGGCGTGGTGATTGTTAATCTCCTTCAAGGTGTCCGCGTTCTTCTCTAGCATCCTCTGTTGGGCCAGTGCATTATTTTCGAGCATCTTCGCCTGGGCCTCGTGGGCCATTTTCGCAGTCTCGGCAGAGGTCCTTTGGAAAGACTCCTGTGCCTCCTTCAAAAGCGAGTCCCGAGAAGTAAGCGCCTTCGTGTTCTCCTCCAGCAAAGCCTGTTGCGCCTTCGTGTTCTCCTCCAGCAAGACCTGCTGCCCTGACCAGAATGAACCCAATGTTGTCTGGTGCTCCTTGGCACGAGTCTCCTCCCGTTGCTTCCCCTCGGCCATGCATCTGCATCTGCAGGGCTTCAGCGTGCTTCGTCGTAAGGAGCTCCACTGTCTTACGGCTTTCGTCTCGCTCGGCAGACAGGGCCGAAGCCAGCTGTTTTTCCCCCCGCAGACGTTCATCCTCCACCTTCTTCTGCATCTCTTCTCGAAGGCTCGCCAGTGTCTCATCCGCCTTCTTCTTCTCGGCCTCCACTGCTTCCTTGGCCTTCTTCAGCTCATTAAGGTCCCGCTCGCTTTCTTCACGTTTCCGCTTGTCACCGACGCTCTGCAGCCTCCGCGTCTCGTCGTTCACCGACACCGCGAGCAAGGCACTCCTCAACTCCCCCTCTTTCACGTTCTGCGGAGGTCCGTCCATGCGTAACAAAACATCGGTCAGTACGTACCAAGCTGTAACAAAAAAAACAGACGATTGTAACTCAAGCAAAACTCCGTACTCACCTGCTTAGCCACATGCATGGCAACTGCTTCCGGCGGAGGCTTCTTCTTCCCCCTCGCCGTCCGACGTCGCCCATGTCTTCGTCGCTGCTGTCATCCTCTTCGGCAAGATCCATAGGTACACGCACTACCGGGGCTTTGCCCTTCCCGCCTGGGATAGGGGTCGTGGTCTTCAGGGTGGAAGGCGCCTTCCGCGAGCTTCCAGTCGGGAAATCCTCATACACGGCGGTTTGGCCCTTGTTGCCTAAGATGATCTTCCCCACTACTCGCGCAGGGGCGTTTTTATTGAAAACGCTGCCCGCCAAGCACCACTTCCTAGCCTCAAACTTCCCACCAGCCTCTTTGCCCAGCTTCTCTGCTTCCTCGATCTTCTTCCAGAACATCCCCAGGACCTTATTGAACAACCTGTAGTGCTCGTTCTCCTTCTCAATTTCAGGTTTGGTTATCTGCCCCTCTTTCCTGTCTTCCACCAGGCGCGTGACGACGCCTGTCAGAGAAGCCTTCGAGCCACTCTTCTTTGTTATTCGCACGTGCGGGTAGTCGCCGGCATACTTCTCCTTTCGCTTCATCTCCAGCTTCCGCTCATACACAGCGGGAGCCTGGAACATCGTGCAAGTAACGTCGCCCGGCTTGGGGTCATTGCCGTTTATCGCCATGTAAGTGGCGTGCCACTGGCCAACCCATGTCAGGCAAACGAACCTGTGCGTGGGCACCAACAACCTCCTTATTCATATATCTTGACTATGTACTACAAACGAATGTGTTACAAATGAAGTTGGGTCAGTGACAGGTTCATGGTCAGGCAAACGAACCTGTGGATACCTCCAAACTCCTTGTGCATGGTGGTGGACACCCTCATCCCTTGCACCACTTCAAACCGGAACTCCAGGTACCGCTCGCTCGCACTTGATAGAAGCCTTGAAGGCTGGGATGATCGACTTTCCCTCCAGTATGCCGCTCTTGTTCAGTATCTTGTTTACCTGCTGATCAGGAACAAACTTCTGATAACTGACAATCACCCCGCTGTTCCCCATTTCCTCGGAAAGACGCGCGTCGAGATATTTCGGGCTGGTCTTCGTGTCGGCTGCTATCGTGGTTTTCAGCTTATCTATAGGACCATGGCCTGCTGGCAGTGCAATCCTCGTAATACCCTCCACCTCCTGGAACTTTTCGATACAAAAAAATAGTGCCTCTTGAACAGTACCCAAAACTTCGCATTCGTGTCGGGGATGCAATATAAGGATGGCGTCCGCGTAAGGACAGTCCTTTGGCATCTCGTACAACATGGTCTTCACCGTCGAAACGAACGCCAACTCGGGTTGCAGCCTTTTGTTCTTCAGCTTGAAGGACAGAAGAAACCCCCATCGTTGCGGCTCCGGCTCCTTATCGCTTTTGGGCTCCCAGGTCGAAGGGTCGGTGGCGTCCGTGCAGGCTGCAGAACCTTTAAGCACTTCTTCCATCTCCGGGGTATGAGTCTGGTTAAAATCAAATGGCTCGCTGATTTCACAGCCACTGTTCTGCAACATCAGGACCAGGTCAGCGTAGGTGTATGCCGCCTGCAACGTCCAATTTTCAATTACCTGCATGCGCTGGTCAGGCACCGCACCCCTCGTCTCGTGTTCTTCGCTGGCAAGGGGGTTGTCTTGAAGTACCATTTGTGCCAGCGCTACGGGATCCCACCCTTGATCGGTCTCCTCGTCCAACCCAGTCAACATGAAGCCCGGGAGGTCCACGACATCTGGTACCTGATTCAACAACGTAGGACCACTGGCTTCGCCAGAGGACACCGCCGTCTCCCCCAAGTCCCCCTGGTCCAAGGCTTCAGACGCTGTCTTAGCGAAATCCGAGACGTCAGTGGGTGCAAGGCTGTCGCGACGCTTGGTTTCCATTTCAGCGAGTGTTCGGGGATCACCAACGCCTGTAGTTTCGCTTGCATGTGCGCTGCCCTGTCCGCTGTTGTCACTGCCGTCCTGCAGAAGCTCGTACTTCTTCTGCAGCAGCTTTATCCGATAAAGGCTCCTACCGTGCGGATCCCAATTATGCCCTGTTGCTGATTGGATAAATGTTGGTGCAGCTGGTGTTTCTGGTTTCCCCGAGCCATACGGTAACCCATCGTGCACAGTGTCGATCTCCTCGTTCGTCATGAGCGCCACTTCTCTGAAGGCCGACCCGGCAGGCAACTGTTGCCCCATATATACCGCAAACTTCGCGTCCTCGTTGCCTATTCTCCCGGGGGTGGGTTAACCCACCGTAAGAGGGGTTTACGGTGGGTTACCAAACCCTAAGTATTCCACATTTCCCGCGTACTCCGCGCGATAACAGGTGGTTAACCCCGTGAAAAATAACAACTAGACGCCCATACGGAGCTGGCAAAATCACCAACAACCCAAGCAGGGCTTTGGAAACTCACAAAACTCATGCCGCCGTCAACCCAAACCAGAAATCCAGAAAAAATATGTTGGTCGTTTGCTTACCGTCCCGTCAGGTGCCTGTATGTGGTCGGGATTCGTTGGGCCATTCAAGAGTTCGCCGATAACTGTAGTGACCTCTTTGAATACCCTCTCGACGGACGCGGAGGTAGTAGGCTATGACCCAGGGAATGCAGCGAGCAAGCTCTTCACTGTCAAATTCAAATACGATGGTGACGTGCACGACAAGGCTTTGAAGTTCGTGGAGGAATATCTGGTCGGTGACCCACCGGAGAACGAACGCCGCGACGAAGAGGAGGCACCAACCGAGACAACCTTAGCTCTTGTTGTTCGCAGTGGCAACGGCTCTGACTCGGCCGACCCAGCAGCACCACTTGTTCGCCCTAGGCCTCGCACGAATTACCGTTAATATGCGCTTACCCCGAATAATATGAGTATTTCTTCTAAAATTTACCTGATATTTTGCTGTATACCCAAATATGGATTAGCGCGCGGGGGGTTGGCTATCTTGACTTTGGGCATGCATGTGATAAATCGTGATGCCTCAACACATTATCAAACCTTAAAAAGTCTTAACATGCCATCAGGGAAGCATCTCATTTGTGTCGCGAGGTCTTTTTATTTGTCGTGTCGCAAAAAGATTCGTTTATATTAACGACGCTTCGCAGCTTTTTCAGAAATATGCTGTTTTTCATTTCGTTTCCCTTAAAGGAGCGAAACAGGTTTCCTGGAAAAAAGTGACATCAACAGGCCACACCGCAGGAGCTGTCCCTCAAAAATTATGCCGTTGGAAATTTTCCAAAAAATTTCTGCCCATGTCAGCAGTCCTACCCCGGATTGTGTCGAGCGCTCGCGCTTTACCGGCCAATCATGATACGATAGCATCTCAGCAGTCCTACCCCGGATTCTTTCGACCGATCGTTCGTAACCGACAACGAGAGACACGGGTAACAATTCCATATTTTACCCCGAAGATATGCGGAATTTACAATTATGAATTTGTCGCAAAACTGCTCTAACAGGTTTACCGATCTCAACATCATCATCAGCAGTCCTACCCCGGATCGTTTCGGCCGATCGTTAGTAACCGACAACGAGAGACACGGGTAACAATTCCATATTTAACCCCGAAGATATGCGGAATTTACAATTATTTACGCATCTCGTCATTCAAGATCATCTCACCACTCCTATCGGCGGCGCGGCCCGGACAAAAGTGGATATGGTATGATCCTGGTCGGCAACGTTTTCATTTTTCTCCAAGCTCTTATCTTGCGCCTACCTGCTCGCTGTTTCAGCGCGCGGCTTGTGTTTTTGTTTGATTAATGATTTTTGCGCGCTACTTTCCTTTAGCGATATTTCATATCGACCATGTTTTCGTGTGCATGCGTGGAACCCGGCGGGGGGGCGTTCCTGCGATGTTCTCACATGAGCCGCATCCCACCAGCAGCCCATCCTGCGATATATGGATGATTGGAGGCCGTCGGGCGTCTTTGCATCCCGCCTGACGGTTTGGGTTCAATTTCCAACAGGAATTCTTCCTTCCTGAGCAGCGCTCTGTTTTTTTGCAGGTTTATGCTGTGCCTTTTCTGAAGGCGCCAGTAACGGCCATCGTGTATAATTCATGCTGTGCCTTTTCTGCAGCCGCCAGCAACGTTCCTGGCGGCATCTTTCCCTCTGGCCCTACTAAGCTGAAGGGGTGCTTGGAGACCGGCGGGATTCTCCGACGGGTTGGGTTCGATTCCCAACGTCTTTACTAACCAGCGTTTCGTTTTTTGCAGGTTTTGTTTTTTACGCCGAGCATCTTTTTATGCCGCCAGCACTCTGGCGGCATCGTGTGACTTCCAGCTCTGTTTAGGTTTCGCCGATTATTGATGTTCAGAATTTCAGATTTCCCACCCACTGTTCCGCTGCTGATTTCAAAACGTCTATTTTGTACGTAGATGCCCACCCGAGGGTGAAATGCGGACAGCAGTTGGCTGTCAGTATTGGGTTCGATCCCCAACGTCCTGACTGATTCGCTGTTCGTGTGCTGCAGGAATCGTTTTGGTTCTGAAGATTTTGGAACGTGCGCTGTGCTCTAGTTTCCTAGTTTAGATTTTCATATCGCCCTCGGGTAGTTGAATCCTTGTATTAGAAACTAGCAGCCTAGTAGTATTAAGTAATTATGCTAATATTTTTTAAGAGAGTAATCGGTTTTTCTCTTAGTATCTTTATCCATCTGAAATGCTTGCTTGCTTGCTACCCATGTATGCCTCGTGCTATATGAATGTCCCCAAGTGATCGTTTAATACACCTGTGTTTTATGTAATATTCGCGGTACTACTCGTTCAGTAATTTTGTTTTAAAGTCATAATCGCGGTACTATTCGTTTGTGTTCCCCCTGGCTTATTTTCATTTTCGGAAATTTTCTGTGAATTTTCACGACAGAAATGAGCGTTGCGCTCATGTTTGTCGCAGGTGCGACAGAAATGAGCGCAACGCTCATTTATGTCGCACGGTATAATTGCAGTTTTGTCGCACGGTGCGACAAATAAAATAACCTTGCGACAAAAATGAAGTGCTACCTGCCATCAGAGATGAGGTATATAGCCTAGGTGAACCTACCAATACGTCCGGTTTTTGGTAACCCGCCGTAAGCAATTGCCTCAACCCACCAGTCGACCCTATCGACTTGGCATATCATTTTCATGAAATAAATCAGTCGGAGTGCATTATATTAGGGTATCTACGGTCGAAAGGACTCATAATAGTTATCCCGAAGCATAGGTTCGATGCCTCAACTCGATTTGTGCATGAGTTATAGGCCATTCAAAATTGCTCTTACGGTGGGTTAACCCACCTTAACCCCGGGAGAATAGGCATCGTAAGTCATTTCGTCGAAATACCTGTCAAGTTCCTGCCGTTCAGACTCATCCAACTTTCGACTGTGGGCATCCTGAAGCAGGCTCAACATCCGCTGCCCCAGATTGAAAGCCTCGCGACCTTCAGGCTGCACGATGTAGTGTACGTCGCTCTGCACGTCTAAAGCAATCTCCAGAAGACTGTGTCCTGACCCCGTAGAATCTAAATATCGGACCATGACCTTCTTGTTTTCCTCTATTGTGTGAGCAACAACACACAAAACATAGTTTGGGGCCTCCGTAATCTCGGCGGCGAGATTGAAAGCAACGAGTTCCCCACGGTCCGTATCGTTCCCCCGAAGCAAGCGAGGTGCTTCAGATGGTTCTTTCAGGATGCTGCAGAGGTGCGTGCGGACGAACGCATCTCCCGGCACCGTACCTGAGGACACGCGATGTTCCATCAAGAACACGGAGGACGCGCCAAAGTGAAAAATAGGTTTTCGAACAGTACCTGGGGATGATGGTTGAGAGGAGACAGACACGGCTGCCCTATCCCTCATATCCTCCAGAAGATCCACGCAGGTCTGGTGGGCAAATCGTTCCCAGTCCGTTTTCGCCTTTTGGTCCTCGCTGTCTCCGGTCCAAGGTGCGCAAACTTTTTTTAAGCGATCGAACCGTCGCATTATGTCTATGTCCACCTTCCGACGCGACGCCTCTTCCGAGTGCAAGCTGAACAGGCAACCTTTCCGAAGACACCCAAACCCTTCTTCGTCTACTAACTTAAGGGATTCAACCTCAACGAGCTCTTGTTTTGTCCCGATGGCAAGGCCCAAATCTTCTAGCGCAGCCCTATCAACACCCGCCTTCTCCTTCCCGACGCACCGCGCTATCACCGCCGAATCCGTCTTCAACTGCGTGCCGTCATTCTTAATCTGCTGGATATCTTCCAGAAGTTTATCATCATCATGAAACACCTCCTCCAAAAGACCTATTACAATTGACGGTAGAAAAGATGACATTGCGAAAAGTTTTGTATGCAGCACAACGGGCTCTGTTTAACCCTGCGAAACTCCCCGCCCAAGTCTTCGAAAACTTGGGCGGTCACTATCATCGCCCCGCCCAAGTCTTAGGAAAGTTGGGCGGTCACTGTCATCGCCCCGCCCAAGTCTTAGGAAACTTGGGCGGTCACGGTCATCGCCCCGCCCAAGTTCTGCGAAAACTTGGGCGGTCACTGTCATCGCCCCGCCCAAGTTCTAGGAAACTTGGGCGGTCACTGTCATCGCCCCGCCCAAGTTCTCGAAAACTTGGGCGGTCACGGTCATCGCCCCGCCCAAGTTCTCGAAAACTTGGGCGGGTCATCGGTCGAAAACTTGGGCGGTGTCATCGCCCCGCCCAAGTTCTAGAAAACTTGGGCGGTCACTGTCATCGCCCCGCCCAAGTTCTCGAAAACTTGGGCGGTCACTGTCATCGCCCCGCCCAAGTTCTCGAAAACTTGGGCGGTCACGTCATCGCCCCGCCCAAGTTCTCGAAAACTTGGGCGGTCACGGTCATCGCCCCGCCCAAGTTCTCGAAAACTTGGGCGGTCACTGTCACCGCCCCGCCCAAGTTCTCGAAAACTTGGGCGGTCACTGTCATCGCCCCGCCCAAGTTCTCGAAAACTTGGGCGGTGACGGTCATCGCCCCGCCCAAGTTCTCGAAAACTTGGGCGGTCACGGTCATCGCCCCGCCCAAGTTCTCGAAAACTTGGGCGGTCACGGTCATCGCCCCGCCCAAGTTCTCGAAAAGTTGGGCGGTCACTGTCATCGCCCCGCCCAAGTTCTAGAAAACTTGGGCGGTCACGGTCATAACCCCGCCCAAGTTCTAGGAAACAAGGACCCTCATATCAGGTAAGCGTTCAAATATGAAACAGCATAACAACGGTACGCGTCTCGCAAGATGAGCAGCAATAGCAGCAACTCCAGCGGCAGGAGATTGTCAAAGCAGAAGACTCTTCAAATTGCACAGTCCAATATTCCCGGACTATGCGAGGGCGGTTTCACCTGTGGGTGCGATCGGAACTGCAATTTCTTGTTCAGCACATTCAAGGGCAATATGGACCATAAGGAGCGCATGGGCCAAACTGAGTTCAAGTCTTACATTATGGCAACTATGCGCAAAGCGATCGTGAAGCGCGAGTCTGGAGAGCGTGTTATTGGCACCCTGAAGCTTTTCGAAAAGGAGATCTGCGAGGAGGCGTTCAGAACAGTGTGGGCGCTCCCCAGGAGCTCGTACCAGCGATATAAGGCACTTATCCTTGAAGAGAAGGGGGAACTACCGGCAACAACTGCATTCCCTGTGGCGAAGGCGGTGGTGACGAAGATTTCCTACCACGAGGAGGTGTTCCGCGAGTGGGCGGATTCGAATATGTTGAAAGGAGCACCACAGAGGATGCCGGTAAGTGGTGCGCGCCAAATTCCACCCATCGATTATGGTGTGCAGTGCGACTTGTATAAGTTCGACACAGAGGACCAGTGGGCAGTATGTGCTGAAACCTTCAAAATATACGTGAAAAACCTGCTCAAGGCTCGAGACATAACGGTAAGGGCGAAGGTGGAGGTGTCCGGAATCTGCACGACATGTGACGATGTGGGTGCAGAGAGGGCTCAGCTTCTTGGACAACAGGGTCGCGAACCTGCACGCTGGGACGCCTATTCTGCTCGTTTCGCGCGACACGACTACATTCACAGGTTGCAACGCACGTGTTATGACCTCAGGCGGAAGGAGGGTTCTGACCCCGACGGTCGGATCGAC
>LGRX02027791.1:0-14149 GCA_001247695.2 Cymbomonas tetramitiformis | reverse complement strand
CGAAACCTTGGGCGGTCACTGTTATCGCCCCGCCCAAGTCTTCGAAAACTTGGGCGGTCACTGTCATCGCCCCGCCCAAGTCTTAGGAAACTTGGGCGGTCACTGTCATCGCCCCGCCCAAGTCTTAGGAAACTTGGGCGGTCACTGTCATCGCCCCGCCCAAGTCTTAGGAAAGTTGGGCGGTCACGGTCATCGCCCCGCCCAAGTTCTAGGAAACAAGGACCCTCATATCAGGTAAGCGTTCAAATATGAAACAACATAACAACGGTACGCGTCTCGCAAGATGAGCAGCAATAGCAGCAACTCCAGCGGCAGGAGATTGTCAAAGCAGAAGACTCTTCAAATTGCACAGTCCAATATTCCCGGACTATGCGAGGGCGGTTTCACCTGTGGGTGCGATCGGAACTGCAATTTCTTGTTCAGCACATTCAAGGGCAATATGGACCATAAGGAGCGCATGGGCCAAACTGAGTTCAAGTCTTACATTATGGCAACTATGCGCAAAGCGATCGTGAAGCGCGAGTCTGGAGAGCGTGTTATTGGCACCCTGAAGCTTTTCGAAAAGGAGATCTGCGAGGAGGCGTTCAGAACAGTGTGGGCGCTCCCCAGGAGCTCGTACCAGCGATATAAGGCACTTATCCTTGAAGAGAAGGGGGAACTACCGGCAACAACTGCATTCCCTGTGGCGAAGGCGGTGGTGACGACGATTTCCTACCACGAGGAGGTGTTCCGCGAGTGGGCGGATTCGAATATGTTGAAAGGAGCACCTCAGAGGATGCCGGTAAGTGGTGCGCGCCAAATTCCACCCATCGATTATGGTGTGCAGTACGACTTGTATAAGTTCGACACAGAGGACCAGTGGGCAGTATGTGCTGAAACCTTCAAAATATACGTGAAAAACCTGCTCAAGGCTCAAGACATAACGGTAAGGGCGAAGGTGGAGGTGTCCGGAATCTGCACGACATGTGACGATCTGGGTGCAGAGAGGGCTCAGCTTCTTGGACAACAGGGTCGCGAACCTGCACGCTGGGACGCCTATTCTGCTCGTTTCGCGCGACACGACTACATTCACAGGTTGCAACGCACGTGTTATGACCTCAGGCGGAAGGAGGGTTCTGACCCTGACGGTCGGATCGACTCCATAGCGGCGGACGGCGCGGCAAATCAGAACACGGTTGTTCCGCATGCCCCGCATCAAGTTAAGGGCATCAGCGAGAAGAAACAGCATTTCTTTAACCTACGCAGGGCTAGCAGCTCACGATACTTCATGGCTCGTTGCTTCTATTTTCCGTTGGGCTCCCTTGGAGCGGGGCTAAGGGTGCAAACATGCTGCTCACGACACTGTGGAACTTGTTGCACTACACCGCACAAGGTCGCGCGGGCAAGCGCTACTTCCGGAAGGAGCTTCATTTGCAGTTGGATGGTGGCTCAGAAAACTGGAACAAGAACACGTTCGCGTTTTGTGCGTTGTTGGTGCACTACAATATTTACAACGTGGTTGTCTTCCACCGTCTGATGGTCGCGCACACCCATAACGACTGCGACGGTTGGTTTGGACTCATCAAGATGTTCATATTTGGGAAAGACGCGCGCAAATCTGGAGTGTGGCTGTTGACGCTGGAATCGTGGATTGCCTGGTTACGAAGCTGGCCAGTGAAGAAGTTCACCAAAATCACGGACGTACAAGGCCAACAGTTGGACTTCAAGGCTTGGCTGGAGCCGCACATAAACCCAAAGTTTGAAGGCTATTCTGGGAAAGTCAGGCGTACACACCTGATGCACTTCGAGAAGGACGTGGATGGTGTTACACGGCTGAAGTACAAGTTTGGAGAACAATACGCAAACCACATGCCTGACGGAGTGGATGAGGATCTCCGTAAGGGCCTGGAGGTAATGAAAACTTACCCAGCTTTCGACAGCAGCCCCACGTTTGAAGGGGTGAAGCCGCTAGACCCGAAGGAAGAGAGGGAAACTCGCACTGCTTTCAGTCGCATGTGCGACTACATCCACTACCGTATTCCAAGTGACACGCTGGACACGTTGCTCGGGTACTTTCCCTTGCCCAAGACCGCCGAGGACTACGATGTCTGGGCTGGACCGAAGCCGACCCCACAGGCTCCTGTGGATTTGAAGGAGCTTTACGAGAACGCCTGGCACAAGAAGCCAGTGCAGGAGGAGGTGCCAGAACGGACGATGCCCGAACAGTTCGAAGTGTTATCCGATGGTCGCAACGTGTTAAGCAAGGACCTTCCGCGGAAACCTCCACAAGAGATCGTGCGCAAGTGCGTGGAGAAAGCGAGGGACGTCGAGTCCGTCGATTTTTGGTTCGTCCCGTTGGTCGGTTGCGAGCACCTCGACTTCATTGTTAGGTCTTGCAAGTATTGTGCCTACCTGAGTCTTAGCTGTGTGTCTTACGCGTCGGCTGCCATTGCAGGTACACGGTGGCCGAGTGTAAAGCAGCGTTGCACCACCTGGGAGTTGAACTTCCTGAACGCCCACTCAAGGGGCCGTTGGCGAAGGCCTTATTTGAAGCGACGGATGTCGCCCGAAAGGCCCACCACGAACATCTCAGAGTCCTTCGAAAAAAAGCCCAGCGACGACAGGTGAGGAAACCGGGGAGGAAGCATCGCCGGGTACGGAGCAGGCCTTGCCTGCAAGAACTTCCGAAGCCGGCGGAGCTGCGCGGGCGGCGCCATCACTCGGGGCTGTAACAGCCACTACACAGGCAAGACGAGAAGGAGCTGCCGCGCGAGGCCCGCAAACCAACGAAGCTATGCCTACTCGACCACAGGCACCGGCAGCACGAGGGCCAGGCGCAGGTGGCCGAGGATGCCCTGCTCCTGCAGCGCCACAGGGAGATCAAGCACGAGCTCCAAGCGACAAGCGTGCACGCAGTTCGCCATTGGCAAAGGCGTCCCCAGGGAGCAAGTCTCCACCCGGGAAGTCTCGACAAGCGCGGGGTCGTGAAAAGGGACGAGTGCTATTCCGAGCGGCCTCTGTGATCGGTCCGACAGGCGCCCTTATAACGGACAGCTTCGCTCCTGACGACGATTGCTTTTTCGAGGATGCAAATCAGATTGCGAAGCAGGTGGAGAACGCGCATCGCCCGGAGGCGGCCACTGGACAGTTCGCAGGCGTCTCGATGGACGAGGACGACGAGGACGACGAGGACGACTCGGACGACCCGGCCGACGACATACCGTTGGCCTACCGTAACCTTCCTACGGACTACACCATCGACATGCTGGCGAAGAGTGCGGGCAAAAGTTTCGCAGTTACGGTGGCCGCGGGCAGCGACGGCTGCAGCTTTACTATCCGCATGCCTGGGAACAACGCCGTGTCCATGCCCATGCATTTCGTGGAGGTCTTGGAGGTGGATCTGAACACGAACAGAGTGAAGTGGGGGTTTTGGCTTCCATGTGCGCCTCTGCTTATGTCGAGCACGAGGAGAACAAGCAAAACCTTCTCTGACTTGAACAGCTTGTTCGCGGAGAACGCCTTCCGGAGAGCCGCTCCGGAAGTGACAGGTTGGTACGACTTCGATGCGAGTGAGATCCTGACTTGCTGGGACGAACCTCCTGGCAAACCTGCTGTCGGCGGAGTTCCAGGAGGACCTGAAAAGGCAGAACTTCTGAAGGTGGCCAGGGAAAACTTGGCCTCCGAGGCGTTGGACACGTGAAGGTAAGCAACACAGCCTCATTCATTCCTCGTGGCACGCACACTAGATTACAATGGCCACACGGCGTGAAACTTATTGTTTTTCATACATGTAAATATACGGTTTATTTGTGTACAGTCACGTGACATAAGTGTTAGCTACCAAGCATACGTCTCCTCATTGCACGCGCTAGCATCAAATATGCGCGCGAGGGTGCAGGTTCTTAACATACGCCCGCAAACTGCGCATCTCCTATCATCTTCTTGCAGCAGATCGCTTTCCAGCTCTGTCAGGGCACCGTGCGTTGTGTCGCTGTAGCGGTTTCTATTTCGCCAGGCCCGCCACTCCAAATCTGAGTATCGGTGGTAGATCCACCCGCCCTCATACCAGTACACGAGATGCCTCACACCGAACCTTTCGCTGGATCTACGGCCGTGGACGTACATCGGCCAAAAACTCCACCAGTGATAGGTCCTGAGATTAACTGCATGTTGCCCGAAGTCCTCCCAGTCTTCTTCTGCTTGTTCCCGCGCTTGCAGCCACAAGCGGAGAATTAAAGGGTCTTCAGGAACCCATTGGGCTTGTTGTAACTGGCAGTCGCGAAACGTAAAAGTATCGAAAGGCCATATCCAATACTGCAATATTCCAATATTGGCCATACTGGTGTAGGTAGTCTAAGGTGCGGGTTGTGGTTCTATGTCACGAACGCAGGTGTGTGCAAACGACCTCCGGTTACGACTCCTCCAACATATACCCTAAAACCCTGAACCTTGGACGCCCCGATATATCCATGTGCAGCACAC
The DNA here is from genome assembly GCA_001247695.2 of Cymbomonas tetramitiformis. Lineage (NCBI taxonomy): Eukaryota > Viridiplantae > Chlorophyta > Pyramimonadophyceae > Pyramimonadales > Pyramimonadaceae > Cymbomonas > Cymbomonas tetramitiformis. The sequence goes on along the minus strand of LGRX02027791.1, from coordinate 9,688 downwards.
CTGTAGGAACACCTGCCGCGGGATATTTTGCCTCTGACGTATTTTAATGTTTCCCGCGAAATAATACAGTTAACCGGTCTTCTTAGCTGCCGAGAATCGTGCTGGAATAGCCTGTTCAGGGCAAATTTACCCGCTGAATGCCCATGTTGGGTCACATGAAGCCTGAGGGAGCATCACCCCTGGTTGGTTTCACTCCCGAACAACTTTTCCAGCACAATAGCTTTTGAACGACCATAGGCCGGCAGTAGGGCAGGAAGTCCTGCAACGCACCATTGTCCCGCTCCGGCTCGAGCCCGAAGGCACACGCCGAAACGCCGTCGAGCATCTCCGGCTTGCCCCCCGCCAGAAGGCAGAGCGCATCGAACCGCTCGCCGTCGTGCTCGTCCATGGCCGCCTGAAACTGCTCCGCCAGTAGGTCGTTCTCGATGTCACCGAGGGAGAAGTTGTGGAAGCTTCCCCCAGCGCCGTGCTTGCCGCCGTTCGGGCAGTCGCGGTGCCAGTGACGCATGTCGTCCTTCTTGCACGTATACGTAATTTTGGCAGAACGGGATGAAGTCACCGCTGCCTTTGTGAAAGGCAACGCGCTTCCTCCCCTGCGACTGCGACCAGTTCCCCCCCGTCGGGAGGTCACCTGCCGCGAAACGAACACCGGAGCCGCCTCCCCCGTTGCCGATCGCGTGCTTGTCCGCTCGCGGGGTAAAACCCCGCCCGTTGACCTTGTCCGTGAGGACCTTCAGCTGCCGCTTCACGTCGAGGATGACGGCCGCGAGGTCGGACAGCTGCGAGGTGTCACCGTCAGTGGCCACGGCCGCTGCGGACAGGGTGAACGAGGCAGCGTGCGTACCGGCTGCGACGTGTCGGGCGTAGCACTCGAGGACCCATTGCTGAATGGTGAGGAGGTCCACGGCCGCCCGCTGCTGGTGCGTGAAGAGCCTCGACACCACCGGCGCGTAGAACCCAGGATCCAGCGCCGCGAGGAACAGCTCCTTCACCTCGTCATCGTCGAGGGTGTTGCGCCTCTTTGCGGACCGCAAGGCCGCGTTGAAGTCCGTGATGGACTCGGACCGGTCGGTGTAGGCCTTGAAGCGGACGCCAAGGAGGTCCGATGTCCCCTGAAAGGGTGCACCAGAGTCCAGCAGCCGCCGCGCGAGCTCCAGAAGGGCTCGCTTGCCGTCCAGCGGGTGCAACGTCGCAGACGCCTCGAGCCAGTCACCCGCCGGAGAGGCGGGACACACGATGAGCTCGAGAGTCGAAAACAGCAGCTTGTTGGCCTCTGGACGGACGGCCAACGTGGAGTCCTCCAAGTCGAAAAGCGGTGCAAATAAGGCGTCCTCCGCCTCGAATGCCTCCTGGAGAGCAGGCACCAACTTGGAGAGAAGCACCTGCGCATTGGACTCCGTTCCCGTGAATCGGGCATGCTTCTCACGGAAACATTTCCGGATCACGTGCTTCGCCACGCTCTCGTCGAAGCGCTCACGGGTGAGCGAGCGAACACCCGCCAAGGAAACAGCCTGGGCGGAGTTCGCAGCCGGAACACTAGTAGGTGCCGGCGTAGCCGGCGTGACGGAATTACGGGCAGCAGCGGAGTCGAAAATCGTAGCTAGAGAACGTCGGCGTGACGCCATACTCGAAGTCAATCTAGTCGCAACCATGATAAAAGAGACTGTAGAGACGAAGTGAGGGAAAATGGGACGAGGTGCGGAAGGAGCGGCGGCCAAAAGTCGTAATGCGGTTGTCGAGGAAAGCAAGGGAAAGCTGTGGCGTAAAAATCTCCCCACGTGCATGTGGATGCAGAGTGACGCGGCCAAGGAAAGTGGTGTCGGACCCGACCAGAATTTCCAACGTCAACCAACGCGAAGCGAGGAAAATGAAGTCCGCCTCGTGCACAAGCCTCCCGTAAATCCAATCAACCAGGCATCAGCTAGGCCATACCGCTCCGCCGCGCCTCTAGTGGAGCCCCTCACTCCATCTCAAGCGTCGCCGTTTAGCCAGACATCGCCAAAATTCGCAGTGTCTAAATAAAGAGTGCCGTGGGGCCAAACCAGCTGGATATACCCCTAAGACCCGGGATATATTCACTCAGTGATCGGTTTTCTCAGAATGTCATAAAGTTGCTAAGTTAACCCGTTATAACGGGCATAAACAGTTAGGGTTCGGGTTCGGGTGACAGTCATACACACTACTGTAGGAAGAGTCACAAAGTAAGCGGTGTGACTATTCCAACAATACTAGGAGAAGCCGGACCCCCATACAGTGGGGGGGGATTTCAGCTTCCCCGTGAACCGTGTGGATAGATATTGAATATTGATTGATATCGAATCCAAAAATATCGACATCCATCAATATGCGATATGGTATTCGAATGTCGATTACAAAATTCGATATCGATATATCGATCAATAAATATCAGCATTTTTTTCGGAAAGTCGATCTTTGAAGCCAGATAGGCGGGCATACATTGGCCAGTGATTCATAAGCTCTTCCCTCGCATGCCTAAGTAAGATTAATTTGTCGATCATAGAGGGCAAGAAATCGGACTTGCTATTCGTCGGGTTGGTGCCTGGTGGTGGCCTTGGTGGGGTCTGGGCTCTTGGGGTGTATCGAGTATCGTCCGTTCCCAGAATTTTAACATCGACATAAACATTTCCATGACACTAGCTATAGACTTGCACCACTTGCCATTGTCGACTGTGACGCGAGCGCGTAGGAGGTAGACGAAGAGAGCATGCCTCGCGGCAGAGGAAAACGCCCCCGTCATGGCCAGAGAACCACGGAAGAACTCGTGCCCAAAGGGAAAGGAGCAGTGAAACGCACCCCATAGAATCATTTCGATGCAGCCAGCAGTGACGACTTAGAGTACGAGGTAAAGGCAGTCCTTTCTTTAAGCTTATCGTTGTGGATGTGGACCACTGTTGTGCACCCCCCACTTGTATCGTATCACTATGTATATCGGCTGAAAGCTGCAATAATCATCACTATTAGTTGATTATAGTGATTGTGTGAATTGCCACATTGAAAGTTGTCATGGTGTCACTTTTTCGCCTGTGTGATTTGGCCCCACGTAGTCGTTTGACTAGCGGTGACCCCAAATCACACCTCTAATTATTGGTTGTGGCAAACCGTAATGCATACCGCTCTGTGATCTTGCAGGAAAGATGACAAAGGAGAAAACTCTGAGTTGGGCTCGGAGCGCATGGGAGAAGGATTGGAGGCCTGTTGCTCGTGACATAGAGCAACCAGCTTGCAAGAAGAGTAAGGGTAGGGACGGCAAGGCAGTAGTAATTGTTGCCTCTTTTCTGGCAGATGACTCCGACGAGGAGGATGTAGAATGCATTGGTGTGGATGACGGTAGATCAGAGGCCATATATGAACTTAATCAGTATTTAGCATACCCTGATGCACAGCAAGACACTTGTGTGCTCACTTGGTGGAAGCTTCACGCTAGCGAGCTTCCGAATTTGGCCAAGATGGCCCGGCAGTTTCTTGCAGTTCCAGCATCCACCGCTGTTGTAGAGAGAGCATTCTCAAAAGTATCATTCATGCACTCAGATCTTAGGAAAAACCTGTCAGGTACCATTCAGCATTCTATCATGGTTGCCATGAATGTAGAAGACTAGGGCACACGTGCCTTATGGCCACGCCTTGTGCATTTTCATATATTATTGTAAAATGCAAGAAACTGGCTGTTCGTGTGGTTCAGTGCCTTGATTATTGATATATCAATATTTCGATATATCCGCGGAGAAAATTGGAATATCAAATATTGATCGATATGCATACCCTTGATATCGAAATTGGTTGATAATAAGATTGTAAATATCAAATATTGATCGATACTCAGTTTCGAAATATCGAATATTGATTGATAAAAAAGGTCGATATCGAATATTGGTTGATAACTTTTGTGAGATATCGAAATAGCATCAATATCGGAAAATAACTTCGATACTACTCCTTGGCGGAAATATGGTCAGCCACGCGACGAATGGCGGATAGGGCTCGGATAGTGTTGAGCTCAAGGGTAGCCTCCGGAATTCGAACTCGCCGATCAGCGATATGACTATTTCACATCCGATGGTCGACGGTTGAACTCCGGAATCAGGCACGAAATGTATTCCTCATTTTACAATTGCGATGTCCATTTCCGGAAAATGTGGTTTGAACTTCATTCCGAAAACTCCTACGACACCGTATGCTATACGATACACCATATTACTCGCTTCTCCCCAATTCTCGTAAGCGGCAGACATGTGCCATAACAATACGAAATTTTCAATATGAAATCCCCTCGAAATAGTTTGAGCTCTCGCTATACGGTAGATTCCAATTCAAAGGTTTAAACATGCACGCGCAGCCTCATAATAACCTATATTACCCCTATCCCGCCGTGGTGAGAGGTGGAAGTAAAGAAAGACAACAGGAATCCCACGCACTGCCCTGGAACATACGTGATGAGTACTCGAATAAATGTCGGTCCGCGCCAACAGTACAGTGGCAGAGAGAGAAACCGAAATATTCGAAAACTACTGAATAGCAAGCGTTTATTCCGAAAATATGAATACTAGCCTCCTACCTGTGCTATTGCTCTAAGTCACAAATTATGTATTATTTCTATGAGGGATATGCTCATCCCCGTTTTCTACTTCTGCGCTCCTTTCAGCTGATATGCTGCGATTCTCGTAAACTGGGCGCAAGTGACTTACTATCGACAGTTGAGCGGTGTGACGGGAGACACCGAGTCCATAGGCTCCCAAAAGTCCGAATCGCCTTCATACTGCTCGCTTACGGAAGGCTGACACCAGTGTTGTAGCATCTGTTCGAGCTTCCTCCAGGGCGCGATGTCAAGTCCACTATCTGTCAACGATTTCTCCGCGGCGTTGCACATGACTAGCGATATGCGCTCTATCAATGCACATCTGGGGGCTGCAGAACATACGTGGGCGGAGAGCTTACACGGAGCGATGATAATCTGAGGTAGGAGAGACAACAGCCGGTTGTATGAGAAGCTGGCGCGAGGTATTTCGAATATATCCCTGTGTGACACCCAGATACACCTTTCAGGATTCTGTCACCTAGTCCAATCCTGAAGCAGTAAAGCAACGCTCGGGTAAGGAGAGCAACGCACCTGAAGTCGAGGTCGACAAGGGCGTGACCTGTTTGAGACTTTTCTTGCCCAAAGTTCGTACATCTCCGCGCGTCAAAAACTATCAAAAACTTGCGTGTCATACAGCCAAATGACGAACCATTTATGATATATACGCCATACCCAATCGATTGCAATAATCTCGCGAGATTCTGGATGCGCAGCTCTCGAGACTCTTGTGGTAGATATGACGCGGCAGCCATAACGTCGTCACGTAGCTGCAAGGCAAGCAAACGCGCCATTTACATGCAAACCTTAATAACACTAGAGTATAGTCTAGCTTCATGACTTAAAAAAGACATCCGAATATAATAGCGAAGATTTCGCCGTCTCGGCTTGCGCTATTGGAAAACAGCAACTTCGTGATATGCGCATTTTTCTCTTGCAGTTGGTCTCTCGCTGCTCACCTGAAGCTCCCAAAGGTCAGTCGAATCACTGCTAAAGCAACGACGTATTGCAGCAACGTCGTGCTCCTCAGACGTTGCCGTCTCTGACATAGTATTTGAAGCAACGCGTTCTGCATTAAGGCTGTCCGCGTCAGAGGAAAAAGGCACAGTTGCGACAGCTTCATCAAAGTCTCCGCACACCAGTTCACTTTCATCAGGCCGCAGGTTCTGGTCGCTAAGCCACTCTTGACACATGATTCCGGCAAAACCGTACCCTCAATTCTATAGTATTACTGCACGTCCACAAGCTACGTGCGCGCGGACTCGTGTCAACGAAGGTCTATCTCACACCGTCAACACTTGGCATCCCAGGCGCTGCCTATCTAAGTGAAGACAGCTCGGTGAAGCTGTCCGTAAACTAATCACTTCACGACCTTAAGTTTATTCTTATTCTACATACGTGAAAATATTTGTTTGTGCACTTCCTCTACTATGTGCCCGTGTAGTATATATCTTTACGGTCAATTCAATTCTTGTCCTGTTTTCTGTCTTTTCGGTATGTTATGTAATAATCTCATATGTAATAATCTCTCATAAAATCTTTACTGTGTCACGTGTACAGTGAAACCATTAACGAATCTATAACGTGACACTTGACTTCACAATACACACTCTAACCCCTGCTCTTTATAAGGACGAACCCGGGCAAATTACTTACTTACTTAGTTACTTAGATACCTAATCAAAGCAAGAATCCAACGGGTGACACAAACGAAGCTTAGATCTGACGACGTTCAAACGATAAGGATGACATCGCCAGTTCCGCGAGTCGATCATGCATGTTCGAGCATGCAGCATCAGCATCGGCATATGCCGCGGCAGTTCAGCACCTGGGACATTTATATCTCGCTCGCGGATATTTATTTATACAATAACAATTGTGTCACTGTTTTGCGTCTAGACTCCATGCATTGCCGCGATCATGCACCGCACGTTCGAACATACATTGAATTTTGATACACCATGACCAGAACACCACTCACCAGTATGAGTATTTCTCGTATAAATGTATAGGATATATTTGTTAGATATCCGTTATATATGTTAGATATCCAAGTACAAATAAAGTGTTGAAATCTTCGGCCACTGCGGAAAGTATCAAATATAAGAATTGATATTTTAATAGATTTACCCGATCAATCGGATCGATATTCAAAATATTTCCAAGTGGTTTACAAGTGTCTACTGCTAGGAAGGTTTTTGGGAAATCCACACATTTTTCTCAAAATCCATTGGCTTGTCACGAATCGGGATTTTAGAGGGCGCTTCAGATGTGCGATTACTTGACTAGACTTCCACGTGGCGAAGAAGATTTCCGAGTCAGTCCGAGTCAGTACCTCAGTACTCCTGGCGTTTCGAGATTGGGAAGGGTTATACGCGCTCGAACTGGAACGTGGTTTCCGTCTCAGTCCCGAAAAAATTCTGAACACGCGTGACGGTCATATCGTCTCGCATCGTCTCGCGTGTCATCGTGAATTTAATTTCCAGGATTATTAAAACAAATCATCTATTTATCTTCCATCGATATCGCGGATACGATTGCCGTTGGCGTTGACTCGCTCAGTCCTGGTTTGGGTAAAATGAAAATTCGTCGCGTCGCGTAACTTTTGATCACAGCGATTTGATTGGTTGGAAAACTGTAAAGCGCTACGCAAAAGTTACGCAAGAGCGTCGCGTCGCGGAGATGTTTGGCCAAAGATCAAATTATCAGAGATAATTTGTCCCGAACATTTACGCGACGCGACGCTCTTGCGTCGCGTTTTTTGGTTCCACGTAGGCAAAATTTGAAAACTGTTCGTCAAATCGGAGATTAAAAAAATGGACGCTTCTTGGATATGCGACGCAAGTGTACGCTCCACGTAGGCAGGTGCGACGCCTTGGAGAGGACATTCCTCCCGCGAAAGGCGTCTTTGGAAACCTCCAGCCGTGGAAAATTTCCTTCAGGGATTCTTTGACTTTATTACTAGCGCCCTGATATTCCTTAGCATTATGGCCACCTCTGCAATATCTCCTTCCACTGCTGACGAACCTGTTTCCCAGGCATCTCCTTTGAATAGCATTCCCACGAAAGAACCCGTTGAGTCCCCTCATGCTGTCGCTGAAGAACTTGCGACTCCCATTAAACCTACCCCCCCAACCTCGAATGAAAACAGTCCTACACCCACACGAGTGTTGCGCTCTTCTCCTGCAGTTGAACGCGTTCTCCCTCCTTCCTCGAAACCTAATCCCAACCCACAATACGTGAATCCTTTTCCTGGGCGTTCTGATTCTAAAAAACAAAAGCCCAACTCCATCCCTCCTCCTCGCAGCGCATCTTGCAAGGGTCAACCTATATTAACTAAGGCCCAAATTGAAGCTGATAGGAAAGCTAAATTAGCAGCCAAGCAAGGCTCGCGAGCGCAGAGCTCAAGCCAAGCTTATAGAGCAACCACCCCAAGGCCCAGCCCCAAAACGAAAAGCCTCCACTCCTTCGCAACCCAATGTTGATACAACTTTACCCCAACCAACAGTTATTGAACTAGAAAGTGATGGCGCTGATCAGATAGTGAGTGAATGGGACGCGCTTAACGATGAGGAAATGGAAGTTGAGGTTGAGGAAGAAGAGGAATGCGCAGCCCCTGGTCCCACCTCCCCTTTTTGGTGTTTTCCATGTCGTAAAGCACATAGAACTAAGCAGCCCACTTTCGTCGTCAACGAGAAGATTAGACTAGCTTCGATCCTCGTACTTCCATCGCTACGTACCACTGTTGATAGGCTTTTCGACACCCACTCAATGGGTATTTTAGACGACCCCAACCTTCGCAACGTGTGGGACATTATCGCCGACGAATTTAACAATAGTCAGACGCGCGTTGCTTTGGCTGAACCCTTTGATTCTTCTTTCGACAGCATTCATTTCTCTCGCATCAACCCAAACGAGATCTTTCACACTAGGCCAGCCGCTACCTTAAAAAGTTGTTTTGGTGACATGCGTCCTTTGCTTTCCATTCTGAAAGCCAACTATTCCAGGAGTGGCGAAAACGAGCCTGAGAGGTGGAAGTACATGAACTCACTCAAGGGCAAAGCGTGCGATATTGGTGTTTATTATTGGTGGCTTGTAATGGAGGGGGCTGGCTTCGCCTCTCGTGTTGTTAAGGGGTTGGTTGAAGGTGTTGGTGGTGAGTCCACACTTGACTCACAAGAGGATGCTCCGAAGAAAATGAAGTTCACTCCCCCTACGCCTTCCGAGTCTGCAGTTGACAACGCCATCGCGAAAGCTTGTGAGCAACAAACTGAGTTGGTGGCCATTCAAAAAAAACGCGAGGAACAGGAATTGCGTGATGTGCAATCACGTTTGCAACTTGAGGCCAACCGTGAGTCCACCTTGTTACTTGAAAAACAACATGAAAGTGTCAAGCTAGCAAAGACCCTTGTGAGTGATCCAGACATGGACGAAGAAATTAAGACAAAGGCCAAGGGGAAGATCTTAGCTTGGTTAGACAGTTGGTAGTGGTAACATTTTTGTAACTTCAAACCTATCTTTTGTATATCCATGTGTTCTTACTTGAACCTGCTTATGTGCACCTACCTTTCTGTTCTTACTTGAACCTGCTTATGTGCACCACCTATAGCATCCTTTTACTTTTGGCTTTGTCATTTCTTATTCCTTTCCTTGGAACGAGCCAGGGTCCCACTGAAAGTTACCTTTCTGTGACACTCCCTCCTTCCCGAAATCCTCCATAGGATGAAAGAAATGCCAAACTGAAAGTGCTTGGTTACATGGTTGGTAGTGGTATCACTTTTGGAACTTCAAATAGTTCTTTCATATATCAACACGTGCTAGCTTATATGTGCTTGTGATCCTTCCTTGCTATCATATCCTTCATATCTATCATATGAAATATTGACACATTGAATCGAGAGGCGTCTCGGGTAAGGTGCCGTGAATTAATGCTATATTAAAACGAGATGAGTCTCGGGTGGAGCGGTGTGAAATATTGGCATATTGAATGGAGATGCGTCTCGGGTAAGGCGCTGTGAAATAATGCTATATTAAATCGAGATGAGTCTCGGGTAAGGCGCTGTGAAATATTGACACATTGAATCGAGGTGCGTCTCG